>JAJLYD010000189.1:22012-92622 GCA_030571615.1 Jamesozyma hellenica | reverse complement strand
CTGCAATTACACTAATTACACCAAAACTGTGTAACTTCCTTAAAACTGTGTAAACCTTTTCTCAAACTGTGTAACTGCTTGAGTTTTGACGTATGACCATTAAAGTTATATCATTGTATTCCATTTTTAATTCTTAATAAAACTAGATTAATTTCTAGCTTTTCGGGCATACCTTGGAGTATATTTTCTTGTCCAAGTTCGTCTCATCTTATTCAATTTGATTTAAAACATTTTATAAAATAATAGCCTTGTTGGCGCAATCGGTAGCGCGTGTGACTCTTAATCACAAGGTTAGGGGTTCGAGCCCCCTACAGGGCTTATTTATATTATTATATAATATTTTTGTTATTTTATAATAGAAAATTTTAATCTTTTATAAAAACAATAAATTTAGAACTTTAAATATAGAACTTCATTATGACAATTATTTATTGTGGCTAAATTCAAAAAAATTTTTTACAATAAATTTATTAAATTATGTCAGCTGAATGTACATCCTTTTTAATTGATACATCTAAACAAATACAATCAAGTAATAATTTAAATAAAATAATTGCATATTTAGAATTTACAATTTTTGAAAAATGTAAAAAAAATAGGAAAACAGATTGGATGAATTGTTATCTTTATAATAATAAAGACTATTTTAATTCAATGAATATTGAAAATTTAATTGAATTATTACCAATTATATCATCAATTACAATGAAAGATTTTATTAATTGTATTCAAAAATTAAAAAATTGTAATGATGGTTTAGATACTTTAAGTAATGAAAATGATGATTGTTGTGATAAAGCAATCTTATTAAATTTACTGGATATAAAAAACAAATTTGGTAAGAAAAAACTTTTGAAACAATTAGTTTGTTTTACTGATAATTTAATGGGTTTAAATTTAAATGAAGATGAAATGGACGAAATGTTGAGTGAATTTGATGGAAGATTTATATTAATTGATTGTAGTAATAAAAATATTGATGATGATGATATAAATGAGAATGAAGATGAAAATAATAATAAAAATTTAATTTCAAATAGCCCATGGATGAAATTAATTAATAAATGTCCCGGTTCAAAATTTTTTAAAATTGATGATTTGTTATTAGATATAATGAAACCTAAACCTAATTTAGTTAAACCAGTTAGAATATTTTCTGGAGAATTAAGACTTGGTGCTAATATCAATTCAATTATTAATCAAAATGATAGTATTAAAGATAAATTTTGTTTAAGTATGATAGTTGAGGGATTTCCAGCAATTAAAAATTCAGCAAATATTTATCATAGGAAATTATTTTTAAAACCTGAAGGCGCAAGTGAAAAAATTTTTAAAGATGATTTAGTTATTCCGAAAAGTGCAATTGAATATGAGATTCATGTACCAAATAAAGATAAAAAAGATAAAGACGATGATTATAAATCAATCAGTATTAGTAGGAATTCTATTACAAAAGCATATAGATATGGATCAGATTATGTTATATTACCATCTACATTATCTGAAAAATTTTATTACAAGACCGAACCTGGTTTAGATATTAGAGGGTTTCTTGATAGAAAATTATTACCAAGACATTATTTACATTCAGAATCTAGCTTTATTTTTGCTGATACAAAGATAGGTTGCCATGCTGATAATTTAAGTTTTTCTGCTTTGGTTGATGTTATGATAAAACATGATAAAGTTGCAATTGCAAGATACGTTAGTAAAAAAATGGCGGATGTTCAAATGTGTATCTTAGATCCTTTAATAATTGGTAGAGAAAATTTAAGAACTTTGATATTAAATAGGTTACCATTTGCTGAAGATGAAAGGATATCAGATTTTCCTAAATTGGTTAATAGAAGGAGTACATCAGGAAATGTATTAAATGATTCCAGTGATGAAAAACAGATAGATTCTTTAATGTCAGAATTTATTGACTCAATGGATACCGATCATATACCAAGTTTTCCTGATTCATTATATTATAAATATTACTCTGAATCGGTAACGGATACTATGTTACCATTGCCGAAGGAAAAAAATAAAGGAAAGCAAGAAAATTTATACGATTGCGATGATAATGATAATGATGATGATCCATTGAGGGTTTTGGATATATCCACGCATAGGCAACAGCAAGTGTTACTTGAATATGTACACCAAATATTTATTGAAGGTAAAGATAAGTTTGAATCACCTGAACTCCCTGATGAAATTAAATTTAAATTGACTCCACATATCAGGACCCATTTTGACAGTAGTAAGTTATCAAAGTTACTATTGATTAAGAAAGTTGCGGAGAAGACAAGTACTAGACAAGATACGAAAGCGATGGAAGGAAAATTAATAGCTACTGTAGAAGGTCCGCCGTTAGAGAAGTTGCTTGCTCTTGGGAAGCGCGAATAGACGTGGGTTGGGGAGGGATGGAGAGAGTTCTTATAAAGATATATATAGAATGCTAGAGAAATTTCAGTTGACAGATTTAATTAATAAACAATTAACTGTATTGTATACGACAAGTCAGTTTGTTTGCTTAGCGTTCAAGCTGGTTGGTTAATCGGTTACCCCGAGTTTTAAGGGGGGTTTTCACTGGTGCGGTTTCCGTCTTTAGGCGGTGCAGAGACAACAAGACTTCCAAACTGGCAACTTTTTTTTATTACGCGCAGACGGCCGCGACCGTAAAAGAAATATGGCAAGTCCGTGCTCAGCGGTTACAAGGTTCAAGGGGGGAGGAGAGAAGGTGTATAAAGATGCCATGTTGGCATGTTGGCAATTATTTGAAATGGCAAGATCAGTTTTTAAAAAATATATATAAACTTCAAAAGTAATTACTGTAGTTTTAAATTTATCTTTGCTTGTTCTTGTATAATTATTTGTTCAAATATATTTGTTGTTAAACTAACTAAAAAAAAATTAGCGTACTTCTTTTGCTTAAATAAATAAATATATAAATAAATCAAAAAAAACAATAATGTCGAGTTACCAAATTACAACAGTCGAAACAAAACCATACCAGGACCAAAAACCTGGTACTTCGGGTTTACGTAAAAAAGTAGCCGTATTTGAAAAACAAGAACATTACGTTGAAAATTTTATTCAATCTATTTTCCTTTCAATCCCAGAAGGTTGTAAAGGTGCAACTTTAGTCGTAGGTGGTGATGGTAGATATTATAACGATGTTATATTACATAAAATTGCCGCCATTGGTGCTGCAAATGGTTTAAAAAAATTAGTCATTGGTCAAAATGGTTTATTATCAACCCCTGCTGCTTCTCATATAATCAGAACTTACGAAAAAGAAAAAGTTACTGGTGGTATCATCTTAACCGCTTCACATAACCCAGGTGGTCCAGAGAATGATATGGGTATCAAATATAACTTATCTAATGGTGCACCTGCTCCAGAAACTGTTACGAATAAAATCTGGGAAATTTCAAAAAATTTAAATCAATTTAAAA
Source organism: Jamesozyma hellenica (assembly GCA_030571615.1). NCBI lineage: Eukaryota > Fungi > Ascomycota > Saccharomycetes > Saccharomycetales > Saccharomycetaceae > Jamesozyma > Jamesozyma hellenica. The sequence continues at coordinate 89,176 of JAJLYD010000189.1, read as the reverse complement.
TTGTTAAAGATTTTCCAAAGATCGAACTAGAAACAATAGGTGAGAATAAAAAATATGGCCCACTATTAATTGATGTCATCGATACATGTGAATCTTACATCAAATTCATGAAAGAAATTTTTGATTTTGATTTAATTAAAAAATTTATTCAAAATCAACGTGAAGCTAAAAATTGGAAATTATTATTTGATGGTATGAATGGTGTTACTGGTCCATATGGTAAAGTTATTTTTGTTGACGAATTAGGTTTACCAGCTGATGAAGTCTTACAAAATTGGCATCCGAAACCTGATTTTGGCGGAATTCACCCTGATCCAAATCTAACTTATGCAAAACAATTAGTTGATAGAGTCGATGAAGAAAAAATTGAATTTGGTGCAGCATCAGATGGTGATGGTGATAGAAACATGATTTATGGTTATGGACCAGCTTTTGTATCACCAGGTGATTCGGTTGCAATTATTGCAGAATATGCAAGAGATATACCATATTTCAAAAAGAATGGTATTTATGGGTTAGCTCGTTCTTTTCCAACTTCAAGTGCGTTAGATAGAGTTGCAAAACATCATGGTTTAAATATTTATGAAGTTCCAACAGGTTGGAAGTTCTTCTGTAAATTATTCGATTCTAAAAAAGTTTCAATTTGTGGTGAGGAATCTTTTGGTACAGGGTCAAATCACGTTAGAGAAAAGGATGGTGTTTGGGCTATCCTAGCTTGGTTAAATTTATTAGCAATTTATAATAAACATAATCCAGAAAAGGAAGTTTCTATCAAGACTATTCAACATGATTTTTGGGTTAAATATGGTAGAACATTTTTCACACGTTATGATTTTGAACACGTTACTTCAGAAAATGCAAATAAAGTTATCAACCACTTAAGAGAATTTGTTGAAGATTCTAAATTTATTAATTCTAAATTTCCATCTAATAATGAATGGTCTGTTACAGATGCTGGTGATTTTTCCTATACAGATTTAGATGGATCAGTTTCTTCTCATCAAGGTCTATACTTCAAATTATCTAATGGAGCAAGAATTGTTGTTAGATTGTCAGGTACAGGATCATCTGGTGCAACAATTAGATTATATATTGAAAAATATACCGATGATACAACCAAATATAATGAAAGTGCAGAAATTTTTTTAAAACCTGTTATTAAATCTGTGATTAGCTTCTTAAAATTTAAAGAATTCATCGGCACCGACGAACCAACAGTTCGTACATGAAACAAAATAGCCAAAACAAAGTAGAATAACGCAATTGTCAAGGTTATTTATATTTAGTAATATATAACAGATCATGATATGATATGATATTTTATGATATGATATCACATGACGTGACATTATATAATATAATGGTAATAAAATAATACAATACAAAACAATCATTGTTGGTTTGGCAAAAACCGGCTTAGACAAATGCACAACAAATATTTCCACGGATAATAAATCCCTGAAGAAAACACCACCACTAGCAACAATCATTTTAATGATCGACGAAATCAAACGGAAGTTCATTTAATTAATGTATTACACATGAAATAATTTAATTTCTTCTTGTCTTGTTCAATATACGTATGATTTTACAACAATTTTTTAAACACGGTATCATTTTTTTAAATCGGTAAATTCTTAACGGTTTTGTTACTTCATTTTGGGCTTTTCTTTTTCGTTTATTTCATTTCATCTATTTCATTTTTAACACTTATTGAACCCTTCACGTCGTACCGATACAATATTTTACAAAAAAAAAATAGCAGTGAAAAAAAATAAAAGTATATATACAACTCATTTCCCCAGCCCCCCTTTTAACATACCAATTTCTTGTTTATAATCATATTAATAATTATATATACATATACATATACGCATATGTATATATATATCTAATAAAAGGGAAAAAAGAACATGATTGAAAGGACAATCACAGACGAATCTGACTCCTCCGACACAAATAATGATTTAATCGATCAAATTATACTGGATAATCCTTCAACACCATTAGAACAAATTAAAAATGATAAAAAAAATAAAACTCAATTTTCATCCGATATAAAACCTTTAAAATTCAAAATATCAAGGTCAAGGCCATCACAGTTAAATAATGGCAATAACAACAACAACAGGAACAATTTGAATTCAAATTCATTTCAAGATTTATCTGAAGTTAAAAAATACATAAAGGCACAATCATCTCCATCGCGATCTTATTCTTCGAAATTTTCTAATAAAAATAATTCATCAATTTTTAATTCGATAGATATCGAACAATTTGAAAATTATTTAAAAGAGCCACGATATATTAGAATTTTAAAAAGAAAAAAAGATATTAAACAATTAAGAAGATTATTTTTAGCTCAAGAGTTAAAAATTCCAGACTATAATAACGATAATAGCAATATTAATAATATTAATACCAAAAATTTTAATACACAACAACAATCATCATCATCATCATCATCCATAAATAATAGTAATAATCCAAAATCTATATGGCAAGCAAAATTTAGTTTAGATGGTAAATATATGGTTACAGGTAGTAAAAGTGGTACAATAAGAATATGGAAAGTAATTAGTTCTCCACTTGAAAGGTGGGAATTAGATTCAACAATTGAATCAAATAACGAATCTCAAGCAAAAGCGAGAAGACTTACAAATAATTTCTCAAAACATTTGTTATTAAACTCTTCAATCGATCAGTATGAAACAGTTAACGAATCATTAAATTTATACGCTCCAGTATTTCATCCGGATCCATTTAAAGTTTTTAATGAACATTCAAACGATGTATTAGATTTAGATTGGTCCAAGAACAATTTCTTATTATCTGCTTCGATAGATAAAACTGTTAAACTTTTTCATATCGAAAGAAAACTTTCTTTAAAGACTTTTTACCATCCCGATTATGTTACTTCAGTTAAATTCCATCCTTTGGATGATAGATTTTTCATCAGTGGTTGTTTAGATCATAAATGTAGACTTTGGTCAATTATTGATAATATAATAACATACGAATTCGATTGTCATGATTTAATAACATCTGTTACTTTTTCACCAAATGATGCAAAATATACTATCATTGGAACTTTTAATGGTTATGTTTATATTTTATCAACTAATAATTTTCAAGCCATTTCGTCTTTTCATGTTTCTGACAAAACAACACATAATAATGATTATAATTTAAAAAGTCTTTTACACTCAGCCAATTCAAAGGCTCACCATGGACCAAGAATAACAAATTTAAATTGTTTTCAATCTCCAATAGATACTTCTTTAAAATTACTTATAACGTGCAATGATTCAAAAATTAGATTATTCGATTTAAAAGCAAAAAAATTAATTGAACTTTTGAAAGGTTTTCAAAGTGGTGAAGCATCACATGAAGCTGATTTTTTTACTCATAACAATGATCCATTTGTAATTAGTGGTAGTGATGATCATTGGGTTTATTGTTGGAAACTTAAATCTTTAAATCCACAAGAAGAAAAAGATTTTGATCGTAGTTCAAAATTAAGAAACAGTTTAAGTCGTTCAGGTAGTCTTAGAAGTCTATTTGGTAGATCAATAAGTAGAACTTCAAGTAATACTAGTAATTCAGGCTCAACTCTAGCTGATGATTTAACAATGACTGATTTAAACGCAAGTGATGGTAATATAAATAATCAAATTTCATCTAACGCTAATAAAAAACTTAATCATCATTCAATGTTTTCTTCTTTACTTCATGTTCACAGTTCTCAAAATTTAATTAAAAATAGCGAATATATTGCATTTCCAGCTCATGATGCTCCAGTAACTTCAGTTTGTATGGCCCCAACAGAAACTTTAAAGACTTTATCATTATCAAATGATTTTATTTGTGAATTATCCTTGGAATTTTCTAAAGAAAATGATAATTTAGATGTTATTGATAGGAAAAATAATTTATTACGCGACTCGTTTTCAATTGCTAATAATGGAGATTCTTCAAAATCATCATCACCAAGTTTATTTAATGCAGTTGGAGCTATTGGGACCATTTTAGTTACTACTGATAATACTGGAACTATTAGAGTATTTAGAACAGATATCCCAACAGTTATAAGAAAAAGAATCTTAAAAACCTTACAAGAATATAGATTGGAAACTCAGTTGAGGTCAAATAGTGTTAAATCTTTGCCTTCATTAGATAACGGTAACTTAAGCAATAACAATGATAATAATTATTTTGATAATAATAATTTAAATATGAAAAAGGCTCAATCATTTTCAAATACACATAATAGTTTTCATAGCATATTACCTCGTCCAAGTTTAAGCATAAATTCAAGGACTATATTCAAATCAGCATCGTCAACAAACTTTAGAAATAAAGGTAGTAATTCTTCCACGGGATTAATTTCAAGTAGTAACATATTTGGTGGTTCATGTTTAGCGGAAACAGGCAATTCACGTGATAATTCAAACCTTTCACTTGATATAAGTTGCGAAGTATGTGGTAATAATGTTTTTGAACCATTATCCATGAGTACAACGAATAGATTTGAAAAAGGCTATTGCTGTGTTGATTGTGGAACCATACTGAATAATTTTAGATAGATCATTTTGGTTTTTCACACATATACATATTTATTTTTTCTCCTTTCCATTCAAATGCATTTTACAATCAAATAATTCATTATTGATTGAACTGAAAAATTAATTTATTTTTCATTTTTTGTTTCAGTCATAACAAACTTTGTATATAATTTATATATTAATTACTAATTTTCATTCTTTCTTTTGCAAATGCAAAACGTGTTTGATTTTTTTTTTATCTTTAAACAAAATTTACAAATACGGAAATCAAAGAAAAAATATAGAAAAAATAGCCGCTGAGTGTTCCCCTTGTAAATTCAAAACTATAAAAAGGTTCTCTTTTTTTCAAACAAAACTTTGAAATTAGAATATGTTGATTTTTTTGTTGTAAAGCAGGAAATAGCCACGAAAGCCCATCATGTTTTCATTCTTACGTAACTTAGAAACCTCTCTTTGGAAGATAAAGTTAATTATCCTAAACGTGATAAATTTTATTCTTAATAAGGTAAAAATATTTTTGCTTCCATTTTTTACGTTTTTAATGACATTTAAATTTTTTAAATGGATTCATAAAACAAGTAGAAATTTTTTAATCCATGTATTAATGGTTGGACCTGTTCCAACCCATGTTTCATTCATTATGGATGGTAATAGAAGATACGCCAAAACAAATAATTTACCATTGAAAAAAGGCCATGAAGCTGGTGGTTATAACTTATTAACATTAGTCTATATTTGTAAAAAAATTGGTGTTAAAGCAGTGAGTGCCTATGCATTTTCAATTGAGAATTTTAAAAGATCACCTGAAGAAGTTGAAACTTTAATGAGCTTATTAGTTGAAAAATTAGATGAATTCATTAAAAGAGCAAAAGATTTTAAAGATCCTTTATATGGATCTTGTTTGAAAATTATTGGTGATCTTTCTTTATTAAATGAAAATATAAGGCAAAAAATTTTAGCTGCAGAAGATGCTGCAAGTGATGGAAATAATTTTACTTTATATGTTTGTTTTTCTTACACGTCAAGAAATGATATATTTCAAAGTATGATCCAAAATGTTCAAGAAAATATTAAAGATAAAAACTATTTCATAAATGTTAAAACCTTAACAGAGAAAATGTATTTAAATGATTTTTCAAATAAATGTGATATATTGATTAGAACAAGTGGTCACAAAAGATTATCTGATTACATGTTATGGCAAGCCCATGAAAATTCAACAATTGAATTCACTGATATCTTATGGCCTGATTTTACTTTTTTAAATTTATATTTAATTTTTTTGCGCTGGTCTTTTTTTACTGTAATTCAAAGATATAATGAAAATGAATCTAAAAATAAAAAATCGTTGTTTCATTATTTCAAATTTTTCAATAATCCTAAATTTTTGAAACTTGAATCACTTCCGAAACCACCTATGGCTGCTTCAGTTCAAGATTAAGACAAAAAAAACAAAAGCAAATCTAAAAGTTTAATAATTTATAGTTTTATCAATGTTAAATTTGCTTTTTTATATATATATTTTATACATTTTGATAATTTACATATCATGTTTTGAGCAACAAGAAAAAAAAAATAACCCTTTTAAAATAGATGAATAAAAAAGATAAAATTTAAATTTATATTTAAATTTGAAATGCAAAAATCCTATGAAAAAAAAAATATAAATAAATATAATTAATGTGATATAAAATACACATCAAAAAGTTTTTGTTCTTTCTTTCTAGCATAATTCATATTCCATTACTACCACTATTATTATTGTTGTTACCATTTTCAATACTTTCATTATCATTATTATTCGTTATATTTGTAGTTCCAATAAAGTCGTTACTTATAATATTATCTTGTACATTATCAATTAATGAATTACTGGTTGAAAAATTTAAACCGTTGGCCATGCCATCATTCCCTTGGCCAATATTATTAATATCATTATTTATACTACCCGTTATAACATTTCCATCAGTATTAGTAGAAGGTCCATTTTCATCCGGTGTATTAGTTTCAGTTATGGTTGATGTCGATTTCGAACTAGAACAAACTTCATTACACCAAAATCTATGGTATTGCCAAGCTTTCAATTGACATTTTCTTGAGCAATATTTAGTACGTTTACATCGACGACATTTAGCAAATTGTCTTGGATATTCTTCCCATTTCCCACAAGAAAAATTTGCACATTGACGTACTCCAGTAACTTCGTTTTTCCTACACGAATTTCTCATTATAACAGAACTCCAATAAATTACATCATGTGGATTTTCTATCTTAACAGTGAATCTCTCTACCAGTGGGAAAATGTTTAAATTTTTTCTCGACGATATTAAATTCCAGGATTTTTCATCTAAATCTTTAGACATATCATGATAATTCCAATCTTTGGTCAACATAGCTGATAATTTTTTTTCGCATGTTGTTCTGCTTACAGGAACCATTTGTTCGACAATAAAATTATAATGAAGGTAAGGATCTTGAACAGTACAAAATTTTCTTTTTAAATGTTTATTGGCAATTAAATCACATTTATTTGAAATATCTTTTAATTCTGAACAAAAAGGATCATTTTCATTGTTAGAAGGTATTTTATGTTTCAAATTTTGAAGTTCATAGTCATCGATTCTTTGAGTATCATTTATATTATCATATTTATCTTGTTCTTTTGAATGTTCATTCCTTGAAAAATTTTCATGCGGTTTAACATACGCTGTTTCTTTTGATAGTTGATGTGTCATGTTTTTAAAAATTTCCAAATTATATGGATTATCAAAATTTATTGATTTAAAGAAAAAAGTATGATCGTTTGCATTTGTTTTATGAGGTATTCTTTGTCTTAGCTTATCAACCATGCTTCTAAAAGAAAGCGACTCGACTAATTCAACTTCTTGTAATTGGTTTTTCATGTATGTATATTTTGATATAAATGCTAGCAATTGTAAAGACCAGATAACATCATCTTGCTTTGGAATAAGTCTTCCGTAAAAAAATTCTCGAGGTGCAGATACACACGGTTCTTCACCAAAAGGTATTTCAAATTCATTTTGCAAATGTATTGGATCAAGATTAACATTTAAATTCACCTGTTTAACTTTATTACAAACATATTCAAAATCGGTTTGTGGAATATTACTTTCGCATAGTTCTTCTCCTAGATGATCACGGTCTTCTTTGAATGCAAAATTATTAGAATCTAAAATATTTTTTTGAAAATCTTCAATGCTCTCTTGAAAATTTTTCCTAAATTGAAAATAAGTTTCCTTCGATAACAAATCTAATTCATTTAAAGTAAAAGGCAATGATTCATCATTTACAATATCATAGTTACGATGAAATAAAAGATAATTATCCAATACCGTTGCTAATAAAGGTATAACGCCTGATGACACAACTTTTTTTCTAATGGATTCTGTACCTCTTGTTCCCGTTAATACTAAGCATTGAAATGCAAGTGTCCATTTCCATGACCGTAAAGCTTCAAATTTTTGCTTTTTTAACTTTTGCATTTTTATACTACCTCCAAATTCGGGAGATGTACTATTTAATTTTTCTAAATGATATTTTGAATATTTGCAATCATGTAAAATAGATACTAGTCTTTCTAAAGCACCATCACTAGCTATAGTCTCACGAACTTTTGCTGAGTTGGACGTTAAATATGTTAGATGATTTAAAGAGTTAATTAAGGGTATCTCAGAATTTATGTCAAGTGCTCTTCTATCATATATTGTTGAACCTATTGTTATTACTGGCCTATTCGCCGAAATGAATCGGTAATTTGGATCTCTCATTTGCGGATGTGGTCAGAATGATAAATGTGTGTATTAATCACCAAATAAAATAAATTAAAAAAAAAAGTTTATAAATTATAAATCAGAAAAAAAGGAGACAATAAATAAATAATAGTAAATAAATAGTAATGAACTATATGATCGGTTGAACTATGTTAAAGGTAGAAAATATTTGTATGCACTAATGGTCAATGTAATTAAGTTTGTAATAGAATATTAAAAATGAGATATGTTAAAATAAAGCCTTAATAAAATAGCTTCAGACTAAGTTCAACTTGTCCTCTGACTCTCTGGTTTATATTGGTGATATGGTTATTAACTGGTTTGCCTCCTGTGAGTATTTTCTGTATTAAGTTTGCCACACGGTATTTTTATCAAAATATTTCAAACGCGATGCGCTTCAGGCAAATTTAAATTGGACCATAAAAAAATATGAACAGATTGACTGCTAGAACTTCAATACTATTATTGTAGCAACAATATATTAATCTACATCTTGATGCATGAAAAAATAATTACTATATTTGCAATGCCATAGGTTAATTTGGCGGCGACAGATGGCCAGTGCTCGTTCAAAGCTACCTGCATTTAAGGTAGCTAGCTAGCTACAAGACAAAAAAAACACAAAATTACATTGTATAAACGTTTTATAAAAATTGAAATAGAAGTGTTTTTTAATTCTCAACAACAATGACCTTTGCTCTGGCATTATTTTTTTCCGATTTTCCTTGATAAATGCTCTAATCCTTCATAACTGTGACATATCGGACATAAAATAGCAAAACCGCAAACACTCATAAATACCTATATGTTGTGTTGTATATTCGATAAGATATTATGTTATTATAATGAACATCATGTAACTATTTTGACTTGCGTACCGTACGTAATTGGGAAAAACAATTATTTTTCTTCTTGTTGCGCAAACAAAATATCACAGCGAGCGAATAGCAAAAATCTTCTGTCACCATTTGGACCATAATGCAACAAACAGCATTGAAACATCTATTCCAATTGTTTTGTTAGTTTGACCACAAAAAGTAATATGGGTATATTATTAATTGTACATTATATTTGTGCATTATTTCGTGAGTTTTATTAAACACTACAGTAACTTATTTACAAAGAATCGAACACAAAAATACAATCCAAATGCCTCAACCAAAAACCATCGATCGCAGAACCAACGAAACAATTGACATAAGTAGTATATCTCATAACTCTAACTAATAAAAATAGGGCTTCTAAATAGAGCTTCTAAATAAACTTGGCCAAACAAAACAATTTGTAAAATAAGTAACGTAACTTCAATGATATATTAATTTTCTAAAACCTTGGTATTTTTAGGGTACTTACTTGATCTAAAATAAAATATGAAACATAAAATAAGCTAGGTAAATATTTTCCATTTTTTATTTATAACTTTAATTGCTCGTCGCTTACATAATTATTTTGTTGGAATATAACTTTAGTTCTTTTTGCCTGAGTATAAATTTTTATTCAAGTTGTGTATTATATATTACTTGGTTTTTTTATGAATTAAATATTAAAGTGAATTATAAATTGTAAGACATATTTCATTTTCATCAGATATATGTCGTTCTTTCATACATTTATTTTAGAGACACACGAGCTTTGTTAATAGTTACCTATTTAGTAACTTGTATACCATTCTTTCTATACAGTTGCCTAGTTAGTGACGCGTATACTATTCTTGTTTATGGTTGTTCGAATTGACTACTATCTATAACAAATAACTATTGTACACCAAGTTGTACACAGAACAAAGAATTTTAACAGATGGGAAGCGCAAAATAATAATATAATAAAAGATTATATTATTCAGAAGATCGGATCGAAAACTAATTAATTGTTGTTTTTTTTTTATATTTAAGATACAAAATTGTATAAAATAATTATAAAGGAATTCTTCAAATTATTATCCAGGATATTGATATAATAACCTGGTATTTATACTTTTCAGAATTCCACAGCTAACACATCACATTTGTAAACATCATCATTTCAACTGGGATTTCTTATTCTGCAAATACACTAGTTACACCAAAACTGTGTAACTTCCTTAAAACTGTATAAACCTTTTCTCAAACTGTGTAACTACTTGAGTTTTGACGTATGACCATTAAAGTTATATCATTGTATTCCATTTTTAATTCTTAATAAAACCAGATTAATTTCTAGCTTTTCGGGCATACCTTGGAGAATCCAAGTTTGTCTTATACCCCTCTATTTGTCCGACAAATAACATAAAATAATGGGCGTGTGGCGTAGTTGGTAGCGCGCTCCCTTAGCATGGGAGAGGTCTTGGGTTCGATTCCCAACTCGTCCATTTTTGCTGTTTTTAATATAATTAAAAACATCAAATAAAATATATAAATTATTAGAGATTTTATATTATTTATATCTTTAAATACAATTATTTTTCATTTTTTTTGATTATCCTCAAATAGCTTGATAATTCAAAGCGTCTTTAGATAAAATTTGTGCAGCAGACCATTTAGATTCAGGTTTTAAGACAACAAAGTCATGAACATGACCTGGTTCAACACATACCATTTCAGTATAACCAGATTTTGGTTCAAAATCACCCATTCCTTTAGACTTTTCAATCCATGGATTCCAAACAACAGCGTCTGGCAAATTAATTCTTTTAACTGTGTGAGTTGGTTGACCTTTATTAACAACTTGAATAACACGAGCAGAATCAACGTTTTGATAAATTTGATCTGTTTCTTGATGAAATTGAATAACTGGATGTTTATCAACAAATGTTTCCTTTAATAGTTGATCATGTACCTTCATACCAGTTAAGTTGGAAATCATGGTATCTTCAATATCTGGAATTTTTAAGTAAGTATGGAATAACCAATTAAACTTTAATTCTTTTGAAGAAGATGGATTTTCAACTTCAATTTCAGTCTTTAAGAAATCTTTGCCTAATTCGACTGTAAATATTAAATTAAAATCTTCTTCCCATAAGGCAGTTAACTCTGGGTTAGCAATACTAGAATTTAAACCAAATTGAACTGTTGGTGGGTTAGCTTTAACTTGACCTAAAAATTCCCAGCTAGAGTTTCTTGCAAGGCCGTGTTGTGGTAACTTGCTTAATAGTTCATCTGTTTGGCTCTTACCAAAAATTGGGAAAACCAATGGAATACCACCTCTGACTGGTTTAGAACCATCTAGATGAGCAGCAGTAGAAAGCCACAATTGTTCTTCTCCGTGTAGTTCCCAAGAATAAACTGTAGCACCATACTTCAAAATCTTAACACTAGTGTTAGGTTGATCTGGGTGAGTTATTATAACTTCTCTTTCAGTTTCTTGAATTGACATTATCAATAGGTTTGTACGGAAAATACGTTCGTAATCCAAACTTTTATCGGTTCATGCTAAAGAATCGCTTTGCAAATTAATGTGTATTTATAGGTTTAATGTTGTTTGACACCACCAAAACCTGTTTTTCCGTTTTTCAAACATGAACGCGTATGACCGGTTTGCAATCACGTGCATTTTATTTACGTACAAAGTGTACAATACAATCAATGAAAAGTGTATGAAATCAATTTGTCTTGTTAAAAAAATTTCTGAAAGGCTTTATAATATAAAATTTATGTGTCGGCAGCAATAGAAGAATCTCTTTACCTAAAACTTACGACGAAAAAAGGGCTCTTCAAAATCTAATGGTAACTTTTCATTTACGCAACATTTTAACAATTTTATTGTAATTTTTATACATTTAGAGATTCATGACATCTGTCTATTTAATTACAAATAAATAAATAAATGAACTATAATACATATTTTAAAGTGATTTAGTTAACTAACAAAGTAATTACATGCAATTTCTGTGGAAAATTAAAAAAATCCGTGTAAGGGATGATCTATCTTCTTCTTTTTGTAACTTTACCCTTTGCGTTCTTCTTGGCTGCTTTAGCTTTAGCAGCTGCAGCTGCCAGTTGCTCTTTGGTTTTTGGAACAACTTTAAAAAATCCATCTAATCTACCTTGAACACTAGAATTCTGAGCTTTTTTTAATCTTTTGATACCAGCTTTTACCCTTTCCTCACTAAACTTCTTTTCCGCACATAAATATTCAATCAGTTCTTTTTCTTTTGGAGGCTCCCATTTCAAAGTAATTTCGTTACCATCAATGACATCTGGTTTTAAAAATAATTCTCTAGCTTCTTTATATGGCCAATTTTCTGGGACTTTATATTTACTTTTTTCATTAGATTCTATATCTTCAATAATTTTTTCAAGTGAACCAAATTGTTTTATTAATTTCAGTGCGGTAACTGGACCAACACCTCTAATACTGTCACAGTAATCACAACCTAACATTATACACAGATCAATAAATTGTTCAATGGTTAATTCCATACCTTCCAAAACAGCTTCTGTATCGAATTGTTGAATTGGCTCCTTCTTTGCTTCAGAAAATGTTAAATGTCTTAATAAATATGGGGTTCTGTAACACAAAGTATCCATATCTTCACTTGCAGCAGCAAAAACTTTACCCTTCTTGGCTAGCTCAGCACACTGTGATTCCGCTTCACCTGGAGCATTGACATAAGGGATCCCCATTAATTCCAATAATTTCTTTGCTTCATCGTTATGTTCTTTAGAAACTTTGACTAATCTCCTTTCTTGTTTCATTTTTTCTGCTTCATCAACAGCTTCCGCCAATTTTTTTTCCGTTTCTTCTCTTCTAGTAGTTCTCTTGCTCAATTCGTGTGATTTCAATATTGGTGGTTTACCGTCAAATACATAGCATGGTTTAATACCATTATCAACCATTCTTAATGTTCTGTAAAACATACCCATCAGATGAGAGGTAGTTTCACCATTTTCATTAGTTAATTGTCCACCATCTTGCTGTCTCACAGCAATTAAAAATTGATATAAACTCATTGAAGCATCAATGGCAACTTTTCTACCAAAAAAGGTTTTTATATCGTTTCTCTTAATGGAAAGTGGTGCATTTTCAAGAATGATACCTGTCAAACCTTTAATACCCATTTTTATATAACTTTTCTGCTAATTGAAAATTTATCTAGTTTTTATAATATTTTCTTTTGACAAATTTGACAGTTCTGAATTCTTTTATCAACCAAACAAGTCTTCCCAATTAAATATTTTTTTTGTCGTCTATTCGGTTTGAAAAAAAAAAAAAGACGCGACGCGTGAAACAACCGAACATTAACAGATTGAGATCATAATATATCAATGTTTTTTTTAGCATAAATGTTTGGACTGTCTAAAATTTAATAAAAAAGGAAGAAAAATTAATTTAGTTCAATTGTCAATTAAAAATCACAGACAAAAAAACATGATTTTACCCATATGATTAGAAACACGTGTCTTGGTTAGTTATTTTGTAGAATACTTGATAGACTACAGTGTATCAGATTGTATATATATTAGCTTTTTTTTGAAGTTTTTTTAAGAAAGACGCTGACACATTTTCAATTCCTAAGAATATGTATTTTTTTATTTAACGCTTTCGATATTTACGTAATTGTGTTGAATTTTTATTTCAACTTCACTATTTCAAACAAAGATAATTAATATATAAAAGATGTCAATTATTATAAAATAAGGGGTTTCGAACTTGCAAAATAAGGTTCTTCTTATGATTCATGTTTTTATAAATATTGTTGCGAATAATGACAGTCTAATTTTTACCATACTTTTTTACTTAAAAATTTTGTTTTTCTTAAAAAATATAAAAAAATACAACATACAATAAAATACATAACCAAAACAATCTTCTACTGGTATTTAAACACCTAGAATTTTTACTATGTTTATATGAATGATTGTTCAATGTTATGAAAATTTTTTCATGCACCTTGTCATTTTTGTACCCATTTTCAAATTTACTTCTTCCTAAAAATACAGTAGTCGTATTATTCTCCAAAAATTACACACATAAATCTTGACAGCTCAGAATACATCGTGTGATAAAATTGCACAATTATAGTTATTTCCGTTCCAACATTTTATTACCTGAATATCCTGGATTTAATTTTGTATTTTGGTTAACAAGAAGAACAACCAAAACAATTAGTTTTTAATCCGACTTTCTGAATAATATAATCTTTTATTATATTATTATTTTGCGCTTCCCATCTGTTTAAATTCTGCTTTCTGTGTACAACTTAGTGTACAATAACAAATGTGATAGGGGGATCTGGGTTTCTATGTGGATATCTGAGGAATATATTTACAATGGCTTATTAGTACTTGAACAACTAATAAGGGTATATATATTCTATATAACTATGGACGTGGTTCTGGGGTTATATAACTATGGACGTGGTTCTGGAGTTATATCTCTATGGACGTGGTTCTCTGGGGTTATATCTGTATGTTCTCTGGGTCTTGTGATCTTGGTTCTTGACTTATTTAACTTGACTTGTTTTTCTCAATCGCGGCGACGTTGACATTGTAAATGCAAATTTTTATCTATCGTCATACGTGACGTATTTACACAAATTTGTCAATTAACAAGTGGCTTCTTGAGATACAAACGTCAAATTAAGTCAATAACATTCTAACATAATAACAATCGTTAACCCGCATTTCTAGCTAGGTTTTACAATTATTATAATGTTTGCTTTAACGATATCATGTTATTACAACAAATGTAAAACAAATCCGTGATAGTTTAATGGTTAGAATTGGCGCTTGTCGCGTGCTAGATCGGGGTTCAATTCCCCGTCGCGGAGTAATTTTTTTGCAAAAGCAACAAACTGGTTTCGTACAAAGTGAAAATTTTTTCAACGCGGCGTCTTGTTTATTTTTTGCAGCTTTTCGTTGATGAAGCTATTTAAGAACGTGAAATAATTCAAAAATATTATCCCATTTAACGAAACCATCAGAAAATCACGAAGTAAAATTAAAAACTGCACTGTGATACAAATTATTTCCATTTTAACATATGTCCAGCAATCTTTACGAATATAAACATCCCATCATCAATACAGGGTTGGTTGTATCTAATTCGGATGATGAAGCAAAGAAATTCCCCACTTTGGAAACCTGGCAAGATGTCATCAACGACTACGAATATCAAGCTCGTTGCCCTATTATTTTAAAAAATTCTCACAAGAACAAACATTTCACTTACGCATGTCATATTAAAGGTTGTCCTTTTAAAATACTGCTAAGTTTTTCACATGGGAGTGGGTCAACTCAAAATTTTACAAATCGTAGGTTATCTGGAATAGAATCAAATCAGAGACTCTTAGATCGGGATAATGATTCTGATCAACTCGATGCGCTTACGAATCGTGGTTTAGTTGAATTACAAGATAAAAATGTGATTAACAATAATGAAGTTAACAGGCAACGAGTTGATGATGATGATGATGATGATGAAGATAGTTTAATTAATGTAAACAAGAATCATATCGATGAAGAAGTGGATGAAAATCATAGTAACGTAGATATCAATTTGCCAGATGGTTCCAGAGAAAGAAAATACTCTGAATCTGATGCTGCTGATGCTAACGTTACTGCAGCTATTGCTGCAGCTGTAGCAGCCGTTCAAAACCCTAATGGAGATCATCGCAGAGAAGAAAATGAAAATAATGATACAGAAAATATAATCAACAACAATAGCCATAATGATGATATAAATTTAAGAAAAAATGATGATTTCCACAATGCCGATAATATTAAATCCGAAATAATGTCTCTTACAGATAAAGAAAGTAAACCACAATTTTCCTCGACTTCTGAAGATATTAAAGAAAAAATCAAAAATTTTGAAACGGCTGAGGAAGTTATGATAAACGAAGTAGAAAGAAGTAATATAGACCAAAGTTTCTTATTGAATAATGAAGCTGTTAGAGGCCCATTTGTCGTCACCAAAATTGAACCCTATCACAACCATTCTCTAGAGCAAAATTTATCATTAGATAGATACATCTTAACCAAAATTCCAAAAATCTTGCAATATGATTTAAATTTTGATGATACTTTAGAAGATATATACCGTAAAAGCAATTACACATTAAGCAAATTTAAAGTCGCCCAATTTGTTGAAGATTCTGGTTTATTAGAAATAATAAAACAAAGATATCATGTCCTTGATGAAGATATTAACAAAAGGTTTATATCTTTGATATCGAGACGTGTTACAACTTACAAAGCACGTTTCGTTTTGAAAAAGAAAAAAATCGGCGAATATAAAAATATATCTTCTGATTCATTTTTAAATCACTCTATGTCTCACGCGCAGACAGCCGACTCTAATACAATTGATCACTCAAAAATTAATAACGATATATTGTTAACGGACAATGGTAACCAAATAAATATGGAACAAATGAGGAAGAATGGCGAACAAGAACAGAATCATGAAAAACACATATCATTAAAGGGAGAATTAGATATCTCAGGTATTGCAATTCCGTCGGAAAAAACATTGGTTGACAAGTTGAAAGGTAATAACATCACTGAACATGGAAAGAGAACTATTGCAATGAATAATAATAATGAAAGAAACCGTCAATTAGAATTAAATGATGCCGCATTGCAAGATTCGAAAGCGGTTCAAGCCGCTGCCCAAGCTGCCATTGGAGAAGTTATTAATTTGAAACGTTCTTTAGAAGGTCATGAACTTGGAGGTGTTGAAGATGAAGATACAGAATATTCATCAAAACGTAGTAAATTATACAGCGATGTGAAAGATGACGGTTCTTTAAGTGCTTTAGATGAAATACCGGATGACAAGTTACCGCATGATGTTGCAGAACAATTAAGATTGCTATCGTCTCATTTTAAGGACGTAGAAGCTTCTTCTTTGCATTCGGGCCAACAAAATGAGAACGAAAACGGTTCTGACGATGATAACGAAAAGAGAGATGGAAGTGATATCGAAAAAAATGATAATTTGGATAAAGATTTGAGTAAACATGTGGAACCTTCCGATGAAAACATTCAACCAGAGTTAAGAGGACAATGATTGGTGAAGTTTTGGACGAAAGTGGTTTACACACATTTTATATTGGGTCAAATAACTTATTTTTTTTTTAAATAATATATATAACAAACATTCGGTTTTACATTAGTTTTAAATAAGTTGTATTTAATAGTTAACTTGTTTAGGTGCTGTCTGCTCACTATAATACTTACGTTTTTAACGTTAATTCTTGGCACTATCCGTATGTTTTTTTTTTTGAACGTTTGATTTTTTTATGACCGCTCTAATGAATTAGTTCACTTTAAAATGAAAATAATTGAAAAAATTAATGTTTTTCGAAGATTATAATTCAATGAAAAGCAAAAGCATTCTTTTTTACTCGGTAAATGTTGAAATCACATTTCTTACTATCTAGAAAATTTGTTACCAGACAATCTGTCATACCTAAAAGTATTACGGCGAGGTGCTTTTCAAAAACCTCAAGGAAACTTCTTACGGTTCAACAAAAACCTACTACTCCAACGAAAGTATCTGATGATTCACCTAATATAATAAAAAAAGCTGAACCAAATTTGGACTTATCTCTACCTTGGTACCTTCAAATGACTCAAAGAGAGCAACAATCTCAACTCATCTTTCAGGAAGAAATCTCATTTCCAGAAAACTCTCCGCCGACTTTAACTAAAATCACCGAGGTTCTTCAAGTTGATCATGGTCTTACTAATATATTAATTTTTGATTTAAGAGATCGGGAATTCACAATGAGTAAAATGTGTGATTTCATGATTATTAGTACGGCACGATCCCCAAAGCATTGTCAAAATACATATGTGGAATTAAACAAGTTAATAAAACATGATTTTAATAAAAATGGCGCCTACCTTGAAGGAAATGTCAATGCAAATGAAGAAAGAAAAAAGAAAAAACGTATGATTAGAAAGACAAATTATGGGAAATTATGGACCAAAAAAGAAAATGTTGAAAAGAGTTCAGGAAATGAATGTTGGTTTATGATCGACACCAGAGTGGACAACATATTTGTAAATATATTAACTGAAACGAGAAGAAAAGAACTCAATCTAGAAGAACTTTATGCGAAAGAAGAAGACAAGGCGAAATTTTTACAACCGACCTCTGTTCAAAAAGATTTGATGTCTGATGATGAATTTGATGGCAGCAATAATATTCTTGAAGGGTTAAGACGTTTAGCCAACCAAAGGAGACAGTACTCTACCACTGTTGAAACAAATACTGACAAGTTACAAATAAGCAATTTTGTCGGATGTTTAAAAAAAAATAACTTCGATGGGGCAATGAATTGTCTTGAAAAACATTTTGATCAATCTATTTTGACACCTGCTAAATCATTAGTTATTTTAAATTTAATTAAGAAAACTTTATCTGAATCTGACTCAACGAATTATAATCCTGATCATGTCAAATTATGGAAAAATATCTTTGATAGTTGCTGGCCTCTTTATCTACCAAATAATGCCACCCAGTTTTGGAAAACAAGGTTAAATTTTCTTCAGTTATTGAATATTATGAGCCCTGAACTTTATCCTTGTAGATATTTAATTACTGAATATTTTTTATTTAAAAAAAATTTTGGGGAAGAATTAACAAGAGATGATTTGGTTGAAATGCTAAAATCTACAATTACAATAACAAGAGCGGCAACAAAAAAAGATATTGCCAGTTGTGGACTAAAGCCTCAAAACAAAACCATTGTTGATGTATTAGATTTGTATGGTGGAACTGCCTGCGCAGATACTATCTTATATGACGATGAAGTCTTATTTTTATTATTGAATTCTCTTATAAAAAACAGTGGAGAAAATTTGGACACTCTTTACGTAACAATTGAACACATTTCAAATTCTTTTCGTTCCCATTTCTCCCCAAATATGATTGTAACTGTTTTAGATGCTTTTGCTAAAGTTAAGGATTATAAAAATCTAATTACATTTTGGGAAAAAGGAATTAAAAATATAGAGTATGGAAATGATAATAGACCATGGCATCATTTCATCAACGTTATAGTTGATTCTCAAGATATAGCTCTTATGGAACAAATTATAAACAACGGTAATTTATTATGGATCAAAAGAAATGGAGTGAATATTACCAATGAACTACAAAAAGAACTTGTAAGACTATTTGACACAGTAAATACACCAAATAGAAGTTACGAAGAATTGAAAAATTATTTACTGTTGTGATTATGAAATTTGTTCGGTATTCGATTGTTCAAAATTAATATATACATTTTTTTTTTTCTTTTAAAAAAAAGCCGAAGATTAGAA
Organism: Jamesozyma hellenica; assembly: GCA_030571615.1. NCBI lineage: Eukaryota > Fungi > Ascomycota > Saccharomycetes > Saccharomycetales > Saccharomycetaceae > Jamesozyma > Jamesozyma hellenica. Next base: position 69,565 of record JAJLYD010000189.1, on the reverse strand, counting down.
AACACAAAACATTAAAAAATGCATTGAACCATTTCAATGTCTCAGGTTAAAATCGTTTTAGAAACCTCCAAACAACTACAAAAAAGAATTTAATTCATACTTCAAATTTTTCAATACATGAGCCTCCCTCAAATTTTGTAACTTCTCTTTTTTTTTTCATATGTCTAGACAATTTTCCACTATTAGTGTAATTAAAAATGCAGCTCAGCAATTTGTTCCTCGATTTCATTTCCCCAAATACAATATTCCATTATCAGATTTCAAAGGTCATCAGGTAAAAGCCTTAAGAAAATTCCAAGATTTAGCACCTCAACTTAATATGATTTTGGAATTAAGAGATATTAGAGCACCTCTATCTACAAGAAATATTTTGTTTGACAAATTCTTCCTCCGGAATAACAATAGTAAAATTAAAAGACTTATAATTTATACAAAAAAAGACTACATGACAAAAAACAGTCAATTTTTAAATAAGTTAACAGAATGGCACGGTGAATTAAATGAAAACTTTATGATTTTAGATGGTAAAAGTTCAATAGATACAAAAAATTTAATGAAATATATTGAATGGGAAAGTAACAATGTATCAGCTGCTGGGATGCCATTGCCAATGGGGTACAGAATCTTAGTCACAGGTATGCCAAACGTGGGTAAATCAACTTTAGTTAACTCATTAAGATTTTTATATCATGGTAATAAATATTATGGAAAAAAGAATAAAAAAGTTGCAAAAATAGGGAATGAAGCTGGTGTTACCAGGAGCACTAGTGAATGTATTAGAATTTCAAAACAGGATGCAAATCAAAATATTTACCTGATTGATTCTCCTGGTATTGGACTACCGGGTCGTGTTAGCAACCAACGTAGAATTTTAGCACAAGCTTTGTGTAACTGTGTCAAGGAAACATTGGTAGATCCTGTGATTCAGGCAGATTATTTTTTATTCTTGATGAATCTACAAGTTTGCAAACAGAGTGAAGAATGGTATCCTGATTTTAAAACCCATCCCACGAATGATATATATGAAGCTTTACATCGTGTAGAAAAGTCAAAGAAGGTTGGAGAAGTAACAGCAGCAATAAAATGGATAAGCCATTGGAAAAAGAATATCAGGGATTTCACATTTGATATCGAAATGTTATTAGGTAAAAACGAATTTTCGTACAAAGAATATGTTTTAAATGATTTAAAAAAATTGGGAGATTTAGAATTTCAAGGCAATGAAAAAAAGAATTTTGATATGACCAAACAACTGTTCTAAATAAAGCTAATCTGGGTTTTTCCCCCGTTTATTCTTGATTTATGTATTTTGTCTGGTTATGAAAAAGAATTTTTATGAGTCCATTAAATAATATGACATGCATTTTATACCTGTAAATAATTATGTAAATAATAAAACTATGTTAGCATGCTTATAATCCTTCCTTTGTTTCAAATGTTTCCCTTTTTTAAACCAAAATAATTTCATTAATATTTCCACAAGAATATATTTTTATTTTATCGTTAAAATATAAAGTTTCTGGAAAAAAGATAGTGGATGTTGAAATATTACTCACGTTCTCCATTTTTATAGAAATGATACTAGAAAAAAATTTCCAAATTTCAGACTTGCAATGCTGGATAGTTTTATTGTCTTCCGTAGATTTTCTAATTATTTTTAATTTTATATGTTTGCAATCATCGATGGAAATACACGGTGAGTTGGAGTTCGTGCAATATTCAGTAAACCCAAATTTTTTCAAGTGTTTATCTATATCTGACGGTGAATTAAACCAATTTATAAAATTTACGTTTTTCATTTTCAAATATTTGCAAAATTTTGGTAAAATCAGCATGTTTAAATCAAGATATCCAATATTTTTAAAATTCAGTGTTTGTAAATTATCCCATTTACTCAAATCAGTTACTCCAAATTTAGTTAAATCAAGTGCATTATTAATGGAAATCTCATGTATTCTTCTTTTCACTAAATAATTGATACTATTACTTCTTCTATCTCTTATACCGTGTCCATTAACTAAAGTGTCGTAAAGAACATCCCCTCTAGTGGATATTTTGTTTAAATTCTTCATATTCCCTAATTTAGATAATAGTTTAATAACATCTTGATTTGTTATTGAAGTTTTATTTTTGTCCATTCTGGTTTTTTTCAAACGTTTTCTTTTATTTCCCATCTGATAGTCATCGTCATCGTTCTCATCATCAATGGCAACCGACGACGACCTCGACAATGAAGAAATGACACTTGATTCTTTACTTGTTTCACTTAATGAATCAAAATCATTTTCATTGTCTTCACCTTTATTTTGAAATTCATTCTTTGGTGTATACCTTATATCATCATTTTCACTGAATAGTATTTGTGGAATAGCGTTAAACAATTTTTTTCTTTGGAATATTTCAAGGGACTTATCTAAATACGAAGAGTGTACACGATCCATGTTGAATTGAAGATACGGTATATCTGGGTTAAATTCTCCAACATAATCCCGTTCAATTATCCAGATTTCATATTCATGCCGGGTATACCACATCTGTAATAAATGTAAATCATCGAAATATCCTAAACGCAACTTTGAGCTAAGATATATCCAATCCAATGGACCTATCAATGAACCTTCGTAGGCGTGATTTAATCTGAGACAGTCCAAGACAATTGCATCATAACGTAACCATAAAGAATAACGCAGCCAAGTCTGCACCAGTTCGGGATTATATTCAAACATTTCAATATATGGGGCAAAAATAGGATATAATTGCCTCAAAAATCTCTTTTCTCGTTTCGTTTTCTTTTGGTCGATGGAAGGGACTTTAATTTCATTGGATTTGTAAAGGGCATCTAAGGAAGATGGTTGCAGATAAGTAAACGAACCATTCAAATGAAAATAAACATGTTTTCTTATATCTATGGGCAGTCTCAAAAATTGATTGAGATCCATTTCGTTTTTCAAAATTTTGGTTAAACTGACTTTTAATATTAAAATAAAGCTCGAGAGAGTCAATTATATTTACAATCAGCTATACCAAGTTATTTCACGATTTTTTGTTTTTTCACGTGTGTCAAGCAAAACAAAAACGTTGCTTGAAATGAAAAATATCAAGAATTAAGTTACAGTAAAACCTTTGAATTGATTGTAAAACCCGAACTTTAAAAATAGTTTTTCCATCAATGTAAAGATTTCAATCTATATAAATGAATGCCTAAAAACCAATAGATATCTTATTTTACTTTTTTTTTTTTAATTTATTTTATATATACATTATGCAATCGAAACAGCCACCCATAATTTCCTTTTAGAAACATGTCTCTACGCCTAACTGCTCAATAATTGCAACATACCCTCAATTTTTTGTGCTTCTTTGGCTTTGTAAACTTCATTTCTGACTTTGCCTCTCAAGTCAACGATCATTTCTCTCAAGACTGGTGAACTTTCCAAAGTATTACCATAAAGTTCTAGAACAACTGCAATCCAATCAGCAACAACAGAAGCGGATCTGACATCTTCAATTCCTTTCATGCACCAATTTAAAAGAGGTTCTAAAGATGATTCATCTCTATTATATAAAGCAACACGAATCTTACCACGTTTACGTAATTCTTGTAATACGGTTAAGGTTAATTCTTTTGCCATACCAGGAACAAAAGCACTATCCAAGGCTTCGCTCCATTTAAATTGATTTATATTTCTTTCAAAAGCACGTAAACGACGTTGTGCTTTCATTTTATCATTATGAATAATATGCTCTTGATCACCTTCATATTCTGAACCTCTCATCATTCTTTGGAAATTATTACTCTTTTCCTTTTTATTAGAATTATCCATCATCATAAAATCTTTATTAGCATTCTTTGGACTCTTTTCCTTCTTTTTAGTTCGTATAGCCAATAAACCAGAAGACATACCTGCAACAACATGTTTATTACCATTAGTGTCACTTGGAGATACAGCACAACTTAAGACAGCACTAGAAAATTTCCAACCAAATTTAACTTTAAAGTTATCTAATGGATCAAATACTTTAACGTGACCATCTAATGACGAAGCAATTAAAGCAGATTGCATCGGAGAATCAAAATTTTCAACATAATCTAAACATGTGACAGTTTTGTTAAAATTACCTCTTTCATATAATTTTTTATTACTTGTTAAATCCCAAACTTTGAAATTTGGACCACCACAGGACACTAATTGAGTTGGGGAAACAGAAATAATATTTTCGATTGGTTGGTCATGATTCAATGAATAAATAGGAGAATTTCCTTCTTTACGAGTATCGTATAATCTTACCAACCCATCATAAGAACCTGTGGCTATTAGATGTGGAGCAGAAGGAATGTTACAAACGGTACGAACATAATCTGAAGCGCCTGTTAATTCTAATTGTGGTTCGTATGCATGTGAAATATCCCATATTCTTGTAACTCTATCATCACTTGCAGTAATTAAAGATTTGTTATCTTGTGAATGAAATTTTGTAACGTGGGTTGGATGTGTTGATGCATTAATAGTTAATAAGATAGCTCTTGGATTGTATGAATCATAAACAGATACAAGACCAGTGGCGTCACCAGCAACCAAAAGCTTACCGTCATTTCTAAATGATGCAGAGTAAACGACATCTTTAAATCTAGAAAATGTTTTGACGACTTGTCTAGTTCTTGAAGAAAAAATCTGAACTCTGGTGGATGACGTTACAGCAAAATCATATGGACTCTTTGAATTAAATGCAATATGAGTGACACTGTTGTGCTCTTTGACTAATTGAGCGGATGAGTACTGTCTCCAATAACGTTGTTCTGGGGTGGTCTGTTGAGGCAACAGAGGGGCTCTTGAAGTTACGATTCTTTGTCTAGTAGATGACATGGCGAGTTAACGTGACTGGTTATATCTTACTTTTTGCGAAAAAAACCCTTGTAATTATTTATAGTTGCCAGTGTTGCAGTATAAGCTGTTCTTCAAAGAACCTTCCAAACGAGTGAATCGATCGAGAGAGAGAGACCTGTGCCAAACACCCAACAATCACCTTGTCATTCACGATGAGATGAGCTTCAAAAGTCTCTGCAACTTTGAGTTTTTCACAACTGAAAAAATTTTGCGTCGTGCCGCATGACATGTTTTGGTGTTACCCCGCCCTATATGCTTTGCACTTTTTGAAACGTGCAAACGTGAAATGTCAGTATTTCGAGGTGGTTTTATGTTGATATCAAAAACATTGAGTGAGAGAAGCCGCCATAACGAAACAGTGTAACAAAGATAAATACACACAGCCATGCCGGCAATTACACTTAAGTCGACTATTCCACCACAGCCAAACACTGAAAGAAACTTTACCACACACTTGTCATATGATGAGACCACAAACTCCATCGCTTACCCTTGCGGGAAATCAGCATTTGTTCGTTGTCTAGATGAAGAAACCAATGAAAAAATTCCAAAAAGTATACAATTTAGAGGTCATGGTTCTGCCAGAGTTACTGTCGTCAAGTTTTCACCTATAAAAAATTCTCAATATCTTGCTTCAGGAGACGACTCAGGTAAAGTAATCGTATGGGGTTGGTCAGTAGACGATAAAACAAGAGATCTTGAAATTTCCGTAAAATCAGAATTTCAAGTACTAGCAGGTCCAGTAACAGATATATCTTGGGATTTTGAAGGTCGTAGACTTTGTGTTGTTGGTGAAGGTAAGGACAAATTTGGCGTATTTATTTCATGGGATTCTGGTAATTCCTTAGGTGAAATTTCCGGCCATTCTCAGCGTATTAATGCCTGCCATTTTAAGCAGTCAAGACCTATGAGATGTATTACTGTAGGTGATGATGGTGCTGTCGTCTTTTACCAAGGTCCTCCATTTAAGTTTGCTGATAGCGATAGAGTGCACCATGAACAAGGTAAATTTATTAGAGATATTCAGTTTTCTCCAGGTCAAGGAGAATTTGCCGTTACCGTTGGTTCCGATAGAAATATTTGTTGCTTTGACAGTAAGACGGGTGAATTTATAAAATATATAGAAGACAATACTAATCCAATTAATGGTGGTATCTATGCAGTTTCGTGGTTGGATGAAAAAAGAATTGTTATAGCCTGTGCAGATGCAACTGTTATGGTATTTGATGTAGTTGACTCTAAGTGCTTACAAAGTTGGAAATTACCTGGCCCTACAATTCAAAGTGCCCAAGTAGGTGTTGTAGCCACTAAGGAAAATCAATTTATTTCCCTTTCTCTTGAAGGATCTTTAAATGTTTTTGAAGTTGGTAATGATGCAGTTTTGAAATCGATTCAAGGTCATAATAAGGGTATTACAGCATTAACTACAAATCCACTAGTTTCTGGTTCTTTTGATGGACGTATCATTGATTGGAATACAACACCAGAAACAATGCATACTGATCATAAAAATTTAATTGTTTCTATTGACAATAGTAACTATCCAAAGATTTCATCAATCTCGTGGGACGATACCTTACAAGTAGATGGTACTGTGGCGTATAAATTTTCAGAACAACCGAAAATTTCGCAAACTAATGATTATGGTATTACTGCGATAGTTACCAGTAATGATAATCTTTTAGTTATAAATTCTTTTGATGGTTCAATTGTTGAAAATATTAAGTTGAAAGAACCTGCTACAGCTGTTGGTCTAAGCAAGAGTTTAGTTTCAGTTGGTTATGAAAACTCTAAAGAAATTAGTGTATTCAAACTATCTGATGCCTCAGTCAATTTTGTTTTACCCACTGTTTTAAGAGCAACCCCATCTTATATATCTATATCACCATTTGAAAGGTTTTTAGTTGCTGGTGACACCTCTGGTAAAATTCTCTTATTTGATCTTGAAAAAAAAGAATTAAAGACTTCTAGGTGGGCATTCCACACCAGTAAAATCAATTCCATTGCCTGGAGACCAGCAAAGGAAGAAGAAGAAGAAGAAGAAGAAGAAGAATATGTTGCAACTGGTTCTTTAGATACTAATATTTGCGTTTATTCAGTTACGAGACCAATGAGAGTAAAAAAATTTATGAACGCGCACAAAGATGGCGTTTCTGTCGTGGCCTGGAAAGACGTCAATACTCTAGTAACTGCAGGCACTGACGCTTGCATTAATACATGGGACGTTGATTTTGAATAATTTTACCCTTTTTGAAATATATAGATTAACACATATTCGTGTATATTTTATAAATTACTTAATTAATCGCTTTTGACGTTTCTTGTTCATTGATTTTTTTTACTGGGCGGTTTTTTTTTAAAAACCGGAAACATGAAGCAATAAACAAAGTGGATAAAACCACTATGTCAATACAATAGTTCAAAAAAATACTAACATATTTAAATACACAAATTGAATAATAGAAGTGAATTGCATTATAAGATGAGTGATATAGAATCTAAAACTAAATTATCAGGGAGACATTCCACACGTTCTCGTTCAACATCAACGAGATTAGATTATAAAATAGATACAGATGGACTTGGTCCTAATGACATCGATGTCGACGAAGATAATGATGAGGATTATAAAGAGGAAAACGATGAGTTTAAAAATAATGATAAAATTGAAGGAGATGCTGACGTTTCTTTATCAAATGAAAAAGATCAAATAGATTATCAAGCCGATGAAGAAGAAGATGATGACGATGATGACAAAAATGACGATGGTGACCAGGAAGAAGATGAAGAAGCTTTATTAAACCCAAAAATAGAGAAAAAACCTGGAAGACGTGGTAGACCACCAAAGAGAAAGCTTAACACTGACGATAATGTTAATTTTCATGATGAAGAAGGACATGACCATGAAAGATCTAGGAGTAATTCCACTGTGACAAATACTCATCGTTCAAAAAAAGGTAAAATATTGCATCCTGTTGATGAAAACGGTAACCCTTATCCTGTGGTTAATGAAGAATATGTTTTACCGGATGATCCTGAAGGTGAAACCAAGATATCAAAAGATGGTGATTTATTAGGTGGAAGACAATTTTTAGTTCGTACTTTTACAGTCCATGATAAAGGTAAGAGGAAATTTATGTTATCTACTGAGCCTGCAAGAGCTGTAGGCTTTAGAGACTCTTATCTTTTCTTTCAGTATCATCCAAACCTTTACAAATTTGTTCTAACTCAAGAACACAAAAATAATTTGATTGATCGTGGAATTTTACCATATTCATATAGAAGTAGACAAATTGCATTAGTGACTGCTAGAAGTGTGTTTAGAGAGTTTGGGGCTAAAATCATTGTTCAAGGTAAAAATATTACAGATGATTATAGTGTTACAGAACTAAGAAAAGAAGGTAATGTGGTAGAAGGTACACTTGCAAGAGATGTTCAGAAAAAAAGCAATTCAAGAAATATGGATGGACTTGATTATTATGATGGTTCACAATCTTTAAACCCTGCTAAGAATGCAGTTGAATTTTTTGAACGTAGAAATTATCATGGTGCCAATCATGCCTCTACTACACCATCCAGTAATGGTATTAATTCTGCAAATTGGTTATATCAGCATGCCGCTGCATGTAGTAGATTTAACAGTGATATGTATTATGACAGAGCCCGAGTATTATTAATTGAACAACAAGGTATCAGAGATCCATATACGAATATTTTACATGTCCCAGCTTCTACACAATCAACTAGAATAATTAACTGGGTGAAAAAAAATGATGTTTATACGGTATTACCAAATGATGCTGCAATTGAATACGAAGTTTTGATTGAAGATGAGGATATAACAAGACCAAAAACTGGGTTATTAAATGTGCCGAAAGAAATTTATGAAGATTTACTTGATGAAGAAACAATCAAGGCCATTGAAGAGCAAAAAAACTTTGAAAAAGTGTAGTAAATGAATATATATGTAAAGCTTAGTTAAAGACCTTTATATAAATCAATTATATTTTGAACTAATGTTTTATTAATTAAAACAGATGTAACAATATATAAAATGTAGAAATGATGCGTTCATTATTTTCATTTTAACTCCGAAAGTAAAGTTTCAACTTGGATATCGCCATTCAGTAAAGAAATTGTCTTTTTATTAGTTTCTACAGGATGTAACAATGTCTCTTTAACAAATAGTGCCACGTTACTTCTTTCGATTCTTCTGTCGCCAGTCTTTAATTTCGCGTCAATTTCACTCAATTTTGCAAATTCACCTGTTTCTGCACCATCACCCAACAAGCCGGGTTGAAGAATAGTGTAATTTAATTTTGATCGCCTAACTTCATGATCAGCAGCTCTTTTAGCAATATAATATTCTTTCAATCCTTCAGAATTCCACCAAAAAGAGCGGTCTTCCGCTTTGATAGCAGAAATTAAAACAAATCTTTTTACGTTGACACTTTCACAAGCTTCAACTGCTTTCATACATCCGTCTAAATCAACAGTGAAAATTCTTTCCATGCCTTTTCCACCTGCACCAGCTGAAAACACAACGGCATCGTAATCTTTTATAGTTTCAGCAATCTTCGAAACATCGTCTGATTCAATACTTGTGACACTAGCATCAATACCAATTTCGTCTTCCCAATATTTCTTTTGATCTTCAGTACGGACTATAGCCAAAGGTGTATCAAAATGAGCTGCATCTTCCCTTAACTTTTGGATAATCAAGCGACCAATTCTACCGCTAGCACCAATAATAGCGACTTTTAATTTTTTAGCAGACATAATTAATTGTAAAAAAATTTAATATCTTTGTTTTTTCTTGTTTGTGGTGACATAACAACATATTTGTAACGAGTGCTTTCAAGCAATTGAGATAAATTTAACAAAAATGAAGTTCAATTTATATTGGCAATTCGCTAGGGGTTGCAACCAATTACACGATCACATGTTATGACCCCCAAAACCAATGCTGAACACAACAACAAAAACAGAGACACTATGGAAATACTCATTAAACTTTCCAAAAAACATAAAATTCATTTTTCACACTCACAATCCTTTTATTTTGTTTCCACTTGTCTTTGCATTGTTTTAAACAAGTTTCCACGTGTCACATGACTTAAAATTTATTAAATTAATATTATGTGTGCGGGTAACGGCGTTCAATAGCAAATGTTTCGAATAACAAATTAAAGTGGAAAGTGAAATCACACCAAACAAGGATTTAGTGGTTATGAATAAATGGACCAATAACAAAGGTTCCTAGAACTAATTATTAGTTGTATCAAACACAGAACGATTTATAGGTTGTCGCTTGTGTTACAGAACGTAAAGGCAGCATCAATATTTTTATATTGTGGCGTTACGAGTAGTTATATCAACACTTAATTTTAGTTTTGGCGGTGTATCAAGAAACATAAAAAGAATAAATTGAAATCAGGTAAGATAATATAATATAAGAGCAGATAATTATTAAAGTATAATATAATGTTTAATATGTTTAAGCTTTGTTCTGGTACTCTTGTAAAGAGAAATTTACATTCTGGTATTAAAAGAGGCCCATCTGTAAGCATAATAAAAATAACAAATGGTGCTATAACATCTTTTAAAAATGGACCTTTACTATATAGATATTTACATAATACTACAGGGTTAAAGAATAGAAAAAAAAAGAACGTTAATTTAAATGACACGGATGCTACTGATGAGGATTTAAAATTGATACGAGATGAAATTCAAAAGTATATAGATGCAACTAAGAATGACAAAAATATGAACTTTGAAGAACGTCAAAAAAGAATCGAAGAAGGCATCAAAAAGTTAGAAAACACAATTTCTCGGCAACAGGCAAGACAAGAAAGAGAAGAATCATTTAAAAATGACAACATATCAGAAGAAACGAAAAGTCAAGAAACGGATGACGTTCGAAATAGGAAAAATGATGAGCAATTTAATAGGTTTGGTTCCTCTCCTAATTTAAATGACAACAACAACAACAACAGCAACAACAACAACAATAATAATAATAATAAGAACAATGATCAGTTTAACGATCAGCCACCTAAAAATGTCAATTTTTTGCAGGTAGCTTTGACTTGCTTTTTATTATCTTTATTTTTAGATATGTTTAATGCCAATTCCGAATCTAATGAAATAACATGGCAAGAATTTCGTTCAAATTTCTTATCCAAGGGTTACGTTTCAAAATTAATTATTGTTAACAAATCAACTGTTAGAGTAATTTTAAATGACAATGGTAAATCTCAAACAAATAATAATACCGATAATGTGTATTTTACAATTGGTTCCATTGAAAATTTTGAGCATAAATTGCAAAAGGCTCAAGATGAGTTGAACATTCAACAAGATTTTAGAATTCCAATTATTTATATTCAAGAAGGTAATTGGGGACATGCATTATTTCAACTGTTACCAACTGCATTAATGATTGGTGGTATAATATGGTTAACTCGTAGATCTGCACAAGCTGCAGGTAACTCTCGTGGTGGTATCTTTGGTATGAGTCGTTCAAAAGCTAAAAAATTTAATACCGAAACTGATGTGAAGATCAAATTCAAAGATGTTGCTGGCTGTGATGAAGCTAAACAAGAAATTATGGAATTTGTCAGCTTCTTAAAAGAACCCACACGTTACGAAAAGATGGGTGCTAAGATTCCAAGAGGTGCTATTTTATCAGGTCCTCCGGGCACTGGTAAAACTTTATTAGCTAAAGCAACTGCGGGCGAAGCTGGTGTTCCATTTTATTTTGTTTCTGGTTCTGAATTTGTAGAAATGTTTGTTGGTGTTGGTGCTGCTAGAGTTCGTGACTTATTTAAAACCGCTAGAGAAAATGCTCCTTCAATTGTATTTATCGATGAAATTGATGCTATTGGTAAGGCTAGACAAAAGGGCAATATGTCAGGTGCTAACGATGAAAGAGAAAATACATTAAATCAAATGTTAGTTGAAATGGATGGTTTTACTCCAGCTGACCATGTTGTTGTCTTAGCAGGTACTAATAGACCAGACATTTTAGATAAAGCATTATTAAGACCAGGTAGATTTGATAGACATATTAATATTGATAAACCTGAGTTAGAAGGTAGAAAAGCTATATTTGAAGTTCATTTACAAAAGTTAAAATTATCAAACGAAGTTTTTGATTTAAAGAATAGATTAGCTGCTTTGACTCCAGGATTTTCTGGTGCTGATATTGCTAATGTTTGTAACGAAGCTGCCTTAATTGCCGCTAGAAACGACGCTACATCTGTTAAATTATCACATTTTGAACAAGCCATCGAGAGAGTCATTGGTGGTGTTGAAAGAAAATCAAAGTTGCTATCACCAGAAGAAAAACAAATTGTGGCTTATCATGAAGCAGGTCATGCTGTTTGTGGGTGGTATTTGAAATATGCTGATCCTTTACTGAAAGTCAGTATAATTCCTCGTGGTCAAGGTGCTTTAGGTTACGCACAATATTTACCTGGTGATTTGTATTTATTAAGTGAGCAACAATTGAATGATAGAATAACCATGGCTTTAGGTGGTAGAGTTTCTGAAGAATTGCATTTTGCTTCCGTTACAAGTGGTGCATCAGATGATTTTAAGAAAGTAACAAATATGGCGACTGCCATGGTTACTCAACTTGGAATGAGTCCGAAAATTGGTTGGATTAACTACCAAAAAAAGGATGACAATGATATGACTAAAGCCTTTTCTGATGAAACTGCTGATATTATTGATGAAGAAGTGTACAGAATTATTCAAGATAGTCACGAAAGATGCACAAAATTATTGAAAGAAAAAGCAGATGATGTTGAAAAAGTCGCCCAATTGTTATTAAAAAAAGAAGTTTTAACTAGAGAAGATATGATTAATTTATTAGGTAAGCGTCCATTCCCAGAAAGAAATGACGCCTTTGATAAGTATTTAAACGAAGCAGAAACTGAAAGATTGAAAAAAAAAGATGAAGAGGAAGAAGACAATAAAAAACCAAATACAAACCCAGTTTGAGGAATCGTAATAGGTTGGAATAAAATCAGTTAGTAGCTGGCAAGAAAAGAAAAACTGTTTTTTTTCTTCCATAAATAAAACTAAATATATAATCTTTTTATGAGAATTTTTTCATGTAAATAAATTTAATTTTTTTATTTTTTCACTTTTTCATTTTTTTTGTCTCAAAATTTTAATAAAAATGTGGTTTTTCAGTCATCTGCAATCTTTGATAAATAAATAAGTTATCGGAATATGCACTGATAAACCATTTGCGCCAAAAAATAACGTTTATTTGAGTGCAATTTGTAAAACGAATATATAAAAACCGGAACTGTTAAAGTTTCAACCGAGATTAAAAAAAAAGAATAGATTGATTTTTTGTTTCAATTTTCTTTTCTACTTCTTAATCAATTTATATTTTTAGTTTGAGTTTGAATTTCCAAAGATATATGACTACATACTGAAAATTTTAATTTACAGTTTATTATGGAGCCGTTAGACGAAACTACAAGTTTATTATCTGATTTAAATGAAGAAGAAAATTCTTTAGATGCTTTAGAAAATAAATATCATCAATATAACTTAACATTACCAAAGATTCCAATTTTATTTTCGTTATGGATGGGTAGTTTTTTAAGTTCAATTGATGGTACCATTGTTGCAAATATTATGAATGGTGTTGCTGAAGAATTTCAAGAGTCTAATAAAAAGCAATGGATTGCTACAAGTTATTTATTAACTAATACAGCTTTTCAACCTTTATATGGTAAATTATCTGATATAACCGGTAGAAAATTTGCTGTCTTAACAGCTCATTTTTTCTTTGGTTTAGGTTGTTTATTAACATGTTTTGCTCAAAATGTTACACAATTTTCAATTGCTAGGGCCATCTGTGGTATTGGTGGTGGTGGTATTAATGCTATGAGCAGTATTACTGTTAGTGATATATGCACAACCCGTGAACGTGGTATTTATCAAGGTTATGCAAATGTCGTTTTTGGTACAGGGCAATTGTTAGGTGGTCCGATTGGTGGTTTATTTTTAGATTACATTGGTTGGAGACCTATATTTGCTGTTCAAGTTCCACTTCTAATGATTTGCTCTTTATTAGCATATTTGAATGTTAATATTAAATTAACTCATATACCACCACCAAATGAAAGATTTACATTGAAAAATTTATCACGTATAGATATTTTTGGTTCATTAAGTTTAGTTAGTACAATTAGTGGTATATTATTTTTAACATCTACAGATTTAAATAAAATCATTTTATCAATCACAACCATTTCAACTTTTATTTTATTTTTATGGATTGAACTTTATTATGCCAAAGAACGTATCGTTCCATTTGAATTATTACATGGCTCTTTTGGTTTAATGTCAATGGTGACAGTTTTATCATCATTTATTGTTTTTGGTGATATATTTAGAACTCCAATTTATTTACAATTAATTCAAAATATTAGTGTAACAAAGACGGGTATATTTTTAATTTTTCCAGCAATTTCAACTGCTGCTGGTTCATTAGTTACTGGATCAATTTTGAGAAAAACAAAATTACAATTATCATATTGTGCATATTTAATTATTTTTGGTGGTATTATTATGCAATTATTAGGTTTAATAATTGAATTTTTTTTACTTGATAGATTAAATCCAAATATTTCAAAAAGTGAAATGTTACAAGTTATGTTTTTGTTTAAAGAAATTAAATTGGAATCCAATTCATTTATTTGGAAAATTATTTTTGCTATTGGTAATGTTTTAGTAGGATTTGGTTATTCTAGTATCTTAGTTGCAACTTTAGTTAATATTGTTTTTACTATTGAAAAATCACAACAAGGTACAATGACAGGTATTTTTTATTTATGGAGATCAATTGGTAATGTTCTTGGTGCATCATTAACTTTAGTTATTTATGAAAATAGTTTAGGTAAATTATTATGGAATTTTATGTTTAAAGAAAACGATTCAAATGATTACGATTTTAGTGAAAATGATTATAAAAGATTAATTAACGATACAAAGCTGTTGAGAGAATCCAAATTTCCTGTTAAGATTCTTGATAAATTATTAAGAATTTATAATCGTGCATTTTTAATTTCTTATATTCCAAATATTTTATTAGCAAGTATTGGTGTAATATTAACTTGGATGTTAATTAAAAAGTATCAAAGACAAACTTAATGATATAAATAAATGAATAAATTTATTTATTTATTTATATTTCAAAATTAAAAGTACATATATACAAATATATAGGTGTGTTTTTTTTATTGTTTTTAATCTATTTTTGGTAAAATAGTATCCAAAGAATCATTTAAAACATTAAAATTTTTCAATAAGTTGAAATTTTTATTACTAAAATTTTCATATTCTTCAATACATGAAATTGGTATAAAATCATGATAAGAATTATTTAAAAAAATCATAATTAACACGTTAATTAAATCATTTGAAATAATTTTTTTTATGAAAAATAATCTTAATGCAAATGCCATACTTTTACAACAAATCCATTCAGGTATTCCTGCATAACCTGAACATAAACCTGGTATAATTAAATTATTAATATCATTTGGATAAAAGGATAAAATATTCCAAATTGTATTAAATACGGGTTCAAAGCCTGTGCTAATTGGATTTAATTTATTAAAGATTGGTTTTGATGGTGTTATAACGGTTGGACAATATATTATATAATTATTATTATTATTACTTGAATGATTAAATGAATTTAAATTGATAATTTTTATTGAACCAACGGTATGATAAGTATTATTTAATTTTGAACGAAACCAATTTTCAAAAAAAAAATTATCATTATTTTTAATATTATTATTGAAATAATTATTTATTGCAAGATCAAAACCTCCTCCTAAATATCCAAAAGAATTTCCTGGTGATACAATAGCATAAGAATGATTACTATTAATTGAATTCATTAATGATTTCAAATCTCCAAAATGAATGTCAAGAAAATTATTATCATTGTGGTTCGGTATGAATTTTTTCCAAAAATTAATTATTAATTCATTTTTATCACATAAAATAATCTTTAATTTATTCATATTCTTTCTTTCTTGTTTGTTTTTTTTTTTCTTTTTATATTGATAATATCAAGTAATGCTTTTCTCCTTATCAATAAATACGTAATGACGTTATTATAAGGAAAAAAACAAAAAGTATTCCGGGTAAGATAGTAGTATCTTTATTTTTATGTTGCGGTTTCGTTGTGCGTGAAAAGTGATATCGAAAGTACAAGCAATTAAATTATAAATATAAATAAGTGAATATTATAATAATGTATTCAGAGTAATATGCATATAAAGTATATATTTGATAATTTCCTATAGTGATATCTTTATATATATATATATATATATATATATATATAAGTTTGGGTTCATGAGTTTTTCACCAAATGAGTGTTTACCCCAATGTACATCCTGTCACTTACAAAGTGAAACAAGTTAATTACTTAAATTTATTTTTCTTTTAAATAGGATTATGATTTTTCTTTTTTTCTTCCAAATATTTTTTTTAATTTGATTCCAAAACTATTTTTCTTCTTTGTTAAACTATTATTATTATTATTATTATTATGCTGCTGTTGTTGTTGTTGTTGTTGTTGTTGTTGTTGTTGTTTTAAATCATTTATGCTAGAAGATCTTAATATATTTTTTTCAATTTTATTATTAATTATGCTATTTGTTTTCTTTGGAGTTGTTGGAGTTGAGATACTTCTAAATTGTGAAGAAATTTTTGGCGGTTCAATTTTTGAGATAAATTCTGAATCTGAATCTGAATCATTAAATCTTGAAGAAAGTTTATTTTTTTTGAAAAAATCAATTTTAAAAGTATCTTGTTCTTGATCAAATTCTTGTTGATTTTCATCATTAAATTTTTGTAAAGTTGTACCGTCTCTTAATGATAAATTTTTGAAACCAAAATTTGTTTCATGATTTGTTAATTTTTCAAAACTTGATTTTTTTGGTAATGGTTCTTTTGGAAATAGAACAGCATTATCATATTCCAATTTTTTTTCCTTATTATCTGAATTTTTACTACTGATATTATTATTAGTATTATTATATATTGATTTTTTCTTTAGCAATGATGAACTAATTTTATTTTTTGATTGTTGATTAACTAATTTCGTTGGACTATTAATATTATTAGTATTAGTAGTAATGACAGCAGCAGTGGTGGTGATGATATTTTTATTTGATAAATTGTTTGAATTATTTTTCTTTACATTATTTCTTTTAAGTAAAGTTATATCTTTTGATTGTGGCCTTTTAGATACTGATTTTTTTTTGGTAATAATAGTATTGCTATTATTATTAGTAGTAGTGGTATTATTATTATTATTATTATTGGTATACTTAGTTTTGGATTGTAATGGTAAATTATCAAAACTTTGAGCATTAAGTCTTGTATTTTCAGCGGTTGTTAATGATAAATAAGCTGCAGTTGCTGGAGTTATGTCATCATTGGTATTGTTTTTATCACCAATATTATCGTAAGAAATTGATTTTTTTAATGCTGATTTAATTGGAGTTGTAGGTTTACTTAATTTTGGTAAAGACGGTTTTAATTCATCTTTCAAGGAATGGTTCTCTTTTGAGGAACTTAAATATGGATTGGCGCTTTTTAAATGTTGAGCTAAATTTTTTTTCTTTGGTGATGATACGATATTGCCAATATTTTTTGAATTAGTTATCTTGTAATTTTTATTTTCTGTAATATCCATAGATGAGTCTTCCGATTGGGTTAATTTATTGTTTTTCTTAATGGGGGATTTTGATATGATTGAATCTGAATAGACGCTACTGACGTCATCCATTTCTGTTTGATCCTCAACATCTGTATGGAGGGTGTCGTTAAGAATTGTACTGGTATCATTAGCAGTAGTGCAATTATTAGTCCCACTGTTGACTTCCTTAGTAGCTTCACAAATCAATTCATCATTGACGTCCCTGTTGGCTTTATTAGCGACTTCATCAGTGGCTTCGTCATTGAATTCAGATTCTATAAAGTTTGCAAAATTCTGTTCGACCCTGCTGTCGTCGCTCTCAAGAGAATTTTGCGACGCTACTGGTTTCACGGGAGTAACCACGGGGGTAACCACGGAAGTGCTTCTTTCGTGCATGACGATCGGCGTCACTTTTCTTTCGTGTTGCAGTTGTTTTTCAGTTTCTTCTGCGACGGCTGTTTGAATGAGCGGCACACGTGCACGTGACCGGCCGCCCTTTGTTTTGCCGCCGAGCGCCGTGTTTTGCAAACTCACAGAACGTCGCAACGGTTTCGCACGGTCACGTGCAGCCACGGGTACGTTCACGGGCACCAGTCCATTGGCACTCGGCACATATTTCTTCACATACTGTACAGCGACACTCGGCCCAAAATTATCAAATATCTGCTGAGTTTCCAACGAGTCTGTTCTTGCAACCCTCCTGTTGACATTGTTTAATGAAGGAGACCTCAACGATGTATGTCTTTGGTTCCCAAGCGAGTGTCTCTTGGTGGTGTTACCAGACAACGACTCTCTCTTCGTCGAACTGTTAACCAACGACTGTCTCTTTGGCGTGCTATTACTCAATGATTGTCTCTTTACCGTATTACCAGACAAAGACTGTCTCCTTGTTGAGCCACTGGCAAGAGACTGACTTCTAACACTATTATTTACATTCCTACGACGAGTTCCATTATTATAACCAGGTATCTTAGAATAATCAATGGCGCTCCCATTGAAATTCATTGCCTTACCTAACGCATTGGCAGCAGCAACTGCTGTACTATTAGGCTGCTCTAATGGGCGATTGTTATCTCGTCTTCTAAACATTCCTATAAGTTTATCTAACTAAATTATTATCCCTATTTTCGCTTCTGTTTTTGTCTTTGTTTGTTTTTCAATTATCAAAATTTCGTAAATCAAACTAACAACAAAAGTTAAATTATCTATCTTCTTTGTTTTGTTTTTGTTCTCTCTTTCTTTGTAAGCTATTTACTTGTTGGTTTAGTTTACCTCTTTGTTTGTTTGGTTCTTTGCATTCCTTGTTTATATAAATACCAAAAAGAATCTCTTGATAGGAAACTAACCACGCGCGTAAAAGAGGGAGAAACAAACAACGAAGGGTTTGAAAAAAAAAAAAAAAAAAAAAGTCAAAGCGAGAAAAATAGTGAAATTTAAAATATTTGCATTACAAAGCCTGAAAAGATTTTTTTTTTTATTCTATCCTATTGCAAAAATCAAGATTATTTCAATAAATTCATCATATCTATTTTTTCATATATATTTATGTAAATATATGTTCATGTTCATGTCTATATAACTCTTGGATTAATCATTTAGATGTATCAACAACATATCTACCTAAAATCTTACCAGCTTCCATTAACTCATAAACTTTTGGTAATTCTGATAATCCAACAATTTTAATTGGTGACTTAATTAAGCCACGTGAAAAGAAATCCAATGCTTCTCTAGTATCAGCACGGTTACCGACATATGAACCCTTAATATTAATACTTTTAACAACGTGTGAAAAGACTTCGGATTTAACGTAAGAATGGGCTGGTAGACCAACTAATACAACGGTACCACATGGTCTAACATATTCTGTAGACATTGAAATTGCTGATTCACTAACTGAGACGTTAATAACACCATGTGGACCACCTTTTGTAGCTTCTTGAATAGCTTTAATCATTTCTTTCTTACTATCATTACCAGAAAATTTAGTAAAATCAATAAATACTTCACCACCTAATTTTTCAAATAATTCTTTCTTACCTGGACCACCATCAATACCAAGAATTCTCAATCCCATAGCTTTTGCATATTGAACGGCTAATGAACCAAGACCACCGGCAGCACCCGAAATCGCAATCCATTCACCTGGTTTAACATCGGAATCCTTTAATGCTTTATAAACTGTAATACCTGCACATAAAACTGGTGCAACTTCAGCTAAATCTGTACCTTTGGCAATCTTGGCGGCTTGAACAGCATCAGCTGTAGCATATTGTTGGAATGAACCATCATGGGTATAACCTGATAAATCTGCATGTTCACAATTTGATTCATGACCCTTTTCACATAATTCACATGACATACATGAACCATTTAACCATTTAATACCTGCTAAATCACCAAGTTCGAAATTGGTAACATTTGAACCTTTTGCAACGACAACACCAGCACCTTCATGACCACCAACTAATGGCAATTTAGTTGCTAATGGCCAATCACCTTTCCAAGCGTGTAAATCAGTATGACAAACACCTGAATATTTAACATTGACTAAAATTTCATTAGGCTTTGGTACAGGGACCGGTATGTCTTTGTAATGTAATTTACCACCATTTTCATAAAATATGACACCCTTTTGAGACTTTGGAATTGAAAAAGTTGATTGGAATCTTCTCAATGGCGCACTGCCCATTCTAGTTGCATTAAATAATCTAAGCATCTCTATATGTTTTTGTACTTCAATTTTTTTTTCGTTTCTTTTAGCAATCAATAAATACTCAATAAATTATATAATATATAGATATGTATATATTTATTAATTTATATCTTCATTTGTCAAACTCTTTCTATGTATATATAATAAATATTTCCGAGATTTCTCCTTCTTAACGATTTTTCGACAAAAAACGGAACCCCGTACAGGGTTTTCTGCGCAGATGTGACTGCGTGACTGCGAACGCAAACGAGAATTCCTTTTTTTTTTTTTTTTCTATTTACAATTTTTCAAATGATTACGCAATTTAATTTCCGTTTTAAAGCTTCTTAAACATTTATCACATTTAAACTTATTCAGATGTGTCTTTAAATGCTTGTTCAAATTGGAACTTTCACTAAATTTCCTACCACAAATGTTGCAGCTCAATGGTTTCTCACCTGTATGAACACGTAAATGAATTCTTAAAGAGGATGCTACGCTAAATTTTTTACCACAAACTTCACATTCAAACGGTTTCTCGCCCGTATGAACCCTATTATGTTGTCTTAATATCTCTTCACTTGAAAATCCTTTCCCACAAGCTAAACACCTGAAAGGTTTATATCCTGAATGAACTTTTAAATGTCTAACAAGTTTTTGTCTTTGAATAAACTTCTTACCGCATGAATCCCATTCACATATATAACATGATTGACCTTTTTTCAAATGTTTTTCTTCTAAATGATTGTTTAATAATTCGCATGAATCAAAGCGTGCATTACAATTTTTCCAATGACAGTAAAATTTATTCGCTTCAGTTAATTTTAAACTAAAATTAATACCATGATTTTCATTTATATGGTTAACTAACGAACAAATATCGTCTGTTTCAAATCCACATTTTGACCAATTACATTGTATCTTTTCATAATTTTCAATCTTATTAGGTATATGATTTTTAAAAATATGTGATTGTAATGATAAAAGATTAGATTCTTTAGTTTCACAATTTTTCCATTGACATGGAATTTCATGTTGTTTAAAATTCCAATTGAAATTAACTATAGGTGCAGCTTCATTAAATTTTTTAATTGGATAAACTTCTGAGTGTTTATGTAATTGAATTTGATGATGATGATGATTATGATTATCACCATGATGAGTATGACCATGATTATCACTATGATGAGTATGACCATGATTATCACTATGATGAGTATGATCATGATTACGATCATGATTATGATTATGACTATGACTATAATAATTATCATTCACATTTGGATTGTTTACAATATTAGTGTTTTTATGATAGATATCTGATGGATAATTTTTAGCTATTGAAGATAGTAAATTAGTTTGAGAAGAATGCGTGTTATTTTTACGGTTATGATGATGATCATGATGATTCATATGTTTAGCCATAGGAATCTCATATAATGACGAGATATTACATAGATCATTAAGAATCTTTAAATCAACTGTTTTTTTAATATTTTGTTCTTGATTTACTAAATCTTTTGTCATCGCTGTATTATGTGTACAAATTTTATTGCTTTTACCATTATTATCTATTTCATCAGATATTTTACCAATACGTTCACATTCCCTGCAAAAATTATCAAAGATATCATCATGTGCTGGTGTAAAATCGTAATTGGATGATGTTGTATCAATGCTAGAATTATTATGATTTAAATCACAAAGAGGTTCACAATTTAAATCAAACACTTGCTTCGATAATAATAAATCCGTGCTCTTATTATTATGAAATTGATTAATATTTAAATTTCGATTAAGGTTTGGTAAATTCATAACTTGATTTAAATTCTCATTTATATCAATAGTTTCTTGCAAAATATCATTTGTTGATGATGATTTACCACTTTTATTATTTCTAACAAAATTATTTGTATCATTGACTACAATTTTATCCTTATTTTCTTCATGTGGAATGTCACAACAAACTTCCAAGACTCTAGGGCTACAAGAGCAATCTTCATTGTTTTTAAAACTTTTAACAGGCTTTCTTTCATTACTTGTTGTAGAAATTCGTCTTTTTCTAATAAAGGGTTTGCTTATTATTTCATTATAAAACGTATTTTCATTGACGTTATCTGCAAAATTTTCTGGGATTCCAGTGGTGCACAAATTATTTACATTGCCAGAATTAATTTTGGGTAGTAATGAATCTTTATAATATGTAGATTTTATATTATCGTCATGTCCATTGGTAAAAGTCCAATTTAAATCATTACAAGCGTTGTGATAATCGATAAATTCAAATGGTTGAAAATCTACGACTTTATTGTTTTTATTTTCAGGTAAAACATTGTCCATAAGCTCGTTGTCATCAGAAGAAACCAGCAAAGTATTTTCCGTCTTAATCGGAAGGTTCTCTCTAGCAAATAAACCAGAACTTTTATCAGCAAATTCATTTTGTAAATTATGATGAATATGACCATGAATATATGTCATATTATTAAAATTATGAATATGACCATGTACTATCCCATCTTCCAGCATATTAGCCCACTTCTCATCGGTATTCATTTCACTACTTTTTGAACCGTCATTTTTATTTTTAGTAACCATTTTATACTAACATGAGACTTCGCCAATAATTTTTCATTTAAAAATTTGTCATTCTATGTGATCCCACTACATTCAACGTCGATTTCAACAGTATATTGACTCTTTTAATTGTGTAGTCATTATTCACTCGTCCATTTAAAATAAATTGGTACCTGAAAGGTCATGTAAGTCACATGATCACTAACTTGAAAAAAAGCAGCATATTTATTAGATGGCACGTGCTTTAAATTAATTGAATTTTCAAGTCCGGTTCCATCAACACATTTATAAAGAAGGATAAATTTGAGCAATGAATCAACAACGAGACCGGTTCACATCAGCACAATAGCAACAATGACTATTGCAACAATTAGAAAATCTGTCTGTGTTTATTGCGGTTCTTCTTCTGGTAATGACCCAGTTTATATTGAGGGCGCCAAACAATTAGGTCAGTTATTCTACAAGTTGAACTGGAGGTTAGTCTATGGTGGAGGAACTACAGGTCTTATGGGACAAATTGCTTTATCCTGCATGGGGCTCAATGCAGATGGTAATGTATTAGGCATTATTCCAGATGCATTGGTATCTAAGGAGCGTGACTCTGGGGATGAAAATGTTGAAAAAGATATAAAAACACAAGTAGACCAACACAAGGGATCCACTAGAATTTCTGAAAAATTTGGTGAAACCATTGTTGTCCCATCAATGCATGCCAGAAAAAAAATGATGGCAAATGAAAGCGATGCATTTGTAGCAATGCCTGGTGGATATGGTACGTTTGAAGAAATACTTGAATGTATAACCTGGTCTCAATTAGGCATACACAATAAACCTATTATTATATTTAATATTGATGGATATTATGATGCAATGCTAAATTTTATAAGACATTCCATTGATCAAGGTTTCATTAGTAAAAGTAATGGAGATATTATTCAGGTCGCTACAACTGCTCAAGAAGTGATAGAAAAAATAAAAGGGTACGTTGTGCCAGAAGGAAGATTCAATTTGGATTGGCATGATGAATGCAACGATTCGAAATAAACAGCAAATTACCATATGCCATTTTGATTATTATATAAACTTATACACATTTTTACGTATAGTATAAGTACGCTCTTTACATTAATGAAATTTATGCGCTTTTCATAGACATGGCAAACTTCCACATTTGAAAAAAAATAAAAAATAAAAAATAAAGAATAAAAAATAAAAGCATTAACCACTACTAAAGAAACGACATACAAAAACCTTAAACAAGTGATTCTTATCAAACAAACAAAAACATCCCGGGGAACATAAAATGGAACCAAAAGTTTCAAAAACTGATGTCAAGGATGTACCGAAATTAAAAGGGACTACTCTTTTCAACAATCCTGCTTTCAGAGCAATGGGTATTCCCGCAATAAGGCTTCCATCACGTAATTGGATGATTTTTTGGACAGTAGTTACAGCATCATTATCAGGTATAGCTTATGACAAGTATAAACAAAAGCAAATTGTAAAAAAATACACAGAGTCGGTTAAACCATTGTCAGAAAAACCAATGCAGGTTAATGAAATTTCGAGAAAAATTACTGTTTTCATTGCTCCTCCACCTAACGATTACTTAGATACATCTTTGAAAATTTGGAGAAGATATATTAAGCCTATTCTTTGGTACGCGGGTGTTGATTATGATATTGTAGAAGAAGATAGACAGGGTATCATTAGAACAGAAGTAGCCAATAGAATGAGAGAATTGAGAAGACAATTGAAAGAAAAAGAAGAAACTAAAATTGAAAAAAAAACCTCGAAAAATGAAGAAGTAGATGGAAAAGAGTTCAAGAAAAATTTTGATTATAGAAATTTAATTGGTGTATTTTATGAAAAAGAAAAGCCTAAAGAAATAATTAGCGAAGATGCCTTGGTTGATGACCATATTTTAAGTGGTGGTATTATTTGTTTAGGTAGAGGTGCTTATAAAGAATATATAAATGGTATCCATGAAGGTTTATTGGGGCCAATTGAAAATCCAACTCTTTCAACGACAGCGACAACGACACCCAAAACAACGGAAAATACCACGTTTACAGGTGGTTCTGAAAAGCTTGAAAATCTTCCGGAATCTAAAATTCAAGAAATTAAAGTTGAAGTTATGGAAAATGAATTGGAAGAAATTCAACCTGTGTTTGAATCTGCAAATTTGACCGCTGAAACTACTTCCAAGGAAATCGGAGAAATCAAAGATGAAAATAAAAAACCTAAAGAAGAAGAGGAAGCAGATGAAAATACACCAGATGCACGTGTACTAGAACATTTTATTGACCCATCTGAATATAAAAATGCTGAATTCCCGCCACAAGAACTACAAAAATACATTCAAAATGGTGTTATTAGAGAACCAAGAAGTAAAATACCAATTTTGGTAAACCAACCCGTTTTAGTCATTCCGGTACCAAATTTAATTGGGTTTTTAAGTATTCCAGAGAGAATCTACCGATTTTATCAGAGAAGATATTTTGCTGATTCTGTATGTTCTAAAATCACAGACTTGGTATATCAACAAAAAATTAGACCATTTGATCAAAAAACTGATTTGGATTTAGCTGCAGAGGAAGAAAAGGACTGGCCATCTTCATGGGTCAGAAAAGGTAAGGAAAGAAAAAGTGAATGGACTAGTGAATTAGTATCTGACAACAGAATTACGGATATGATGCATGTGTACAACGGAAAGCCTCATGTTGATAGCAATAGCATTACAGAAAGTGATAATTAGTATTTAATTGATCCATAATCCATGTATATAAAATAATGTACGTATGTACTGTAAAAGTTGCAATTAATAAAAGTGTGAGCAATAATTTTTGTTATCACGTGAAAAGCACGATTTTTTCGAGACACAAGGCGGATTAAACAATTTATGAAAAATTCAATGAAATTAATATTTCAGTGAGCAGCAAGCACCCTTTATGTAAAAGAATCTTCATTTTACAAGAGAAAATACGGATAATCATAAAAAAAATTTACTATCCGAAGCAAAAACTTATATAATGGGCTTGTTTTTTAAATCACCAATTGATATAGAAATTTTATTTGATGGAGAAGAATCGCGGAAACATGTTGAAATTCCTACACGTCCAACCTCTAACCGTTCTCAATTAAAGGAAAACCTACCTCTTTATGAAGACGGTGAGTCTGTTAATGGTATTGTCACATTGCGTACTGGTGATGGGAAACGCGTTGAGCATTCCGGTATTAATATCTCTATTGTTGGTTCCATTGATATGGTAAGGACAAGCGGTGGTTCATCAAATGGAAATTCCAAGACTTCTTCAACATCTTCATCGACATCTAATTATAACTCGTTGGATTCCAGAAAGAAACAAGTTGATCAATTTTTGTATTTGAGTTACGATCTTTGTCCAGCTGGGGATTTACAACATTCCCAGAGTTATTCGTTCTCCTTTAAGGATCTAACAAAGAGGTATGAATCTTATAGAGGTAAAAATGTTGATGTAAGCTATTATATTAAGGTTACAGTGATGAGAAAATCAACTGATATTTCTAAAATTAAAACATTTTGGGTTCATCTATATAAAGATTTAACTACTTTAAACTCTTCAATTGCCACTACAATCACTGGGAAAAGGATAATTGATGGTGATACAGATGATTTGGATCAAAATGGGGAAAGGGGTGAAACTAATAATACGATAAAAGATAATGATAAAAATAGTGATCAAAATGATAGTGACAAAATACTGAAAAGGCCTGTGAAATTGGATATAGGTATTGAGAATTGTCTACATATTGAGTTTGAATATGCCAAGGCAGAGTATGAATTAAAGGATGTTATAGTAGGAAGAATATATTTTTTACTGACAAGGCTCAAAATTAAACACATGGAGCTTAGTGTAATTACGAGAGAATCATCTGGCCTAAAACAATCAAACACTTTAATTGATTCAACATCAATAAGATTTGAAATAATGGACGGATCGCCTGTAAAAGGTGAAACGATACCAATTAGGTTATTTTTAGGCGGTTATGATCTTACTCCAAACATGAGCTGTAATTATTTTAATGTCAAAAATTATTTAAGTTTGGTAATAATTGATGAGGATGGAAGAAGATATTTCAAACAATCAGAAATTATTTTATACCGCACCAGATAAAATTTCGTATATAGGAATATAGAAATAGCATATCGACTAAAATATAATTAAAAATTATATTTTTGAATACTACTAGTTAATTACTTTACTTATACCAGGGGGGTTTTACGAAGTTTTCAAAAAGAAGTTTAACCTTCGGTATTACTCTAAGATTGACCTATTCATTTACTATACTGTGTATCTCGCTGCAACGATACCTGTATAGAGGCCCCTAAGAAAAAAAATTGCCAATTAGTCTAATTATTCTTACAAAATGAATAAAGAGGTTGTTTATGTAAATTTGAGTTATTGCTGCTTCAATCTCACTTGGTAAGGGGTCCTCGTTGTTTTTTTGTTGTGTTTTTCATTATTGTTTTGCTGTCCGCGATTTCTGAAATTCACCGTTTTTGTGCATTTCAATATTTTTCCCAATATGGAAATACCTAAACAGAAACATTGTGATCTTTGAAAAACCAAGAAGTGGTGCTCAGTTATGGAATATTGTTTGTAACTTTGTAGTTGTTTCTTGTTTAAATAACGATTTAGACCTCAAGGTTGTTCCGGACATTAAATTAGGCCTTGTTTATATCTATATTCAACCAATTTTAACAGCAAATTTTACTCCTTTATTTTTTTAACCATTTTCCAAGTTCATTAATATAAATAATATATCACAAGTTAACCAAGTTAAACTGTAAAGTAGTTCCAAAGACAAAAAAAAAATTGGAAGCTGAAGATTGAAATGATGCTGTCAATAATTGCATTAACAAATCTTTTGGTTTCTCTGGCGACTGGGTCGCTATGCATTACCTTGATATCATTGTACCATCAAAATGAGGCAGTCCTGATAATTATTACCTGCTCCACTTTTTTGTATAGTTTGATTTTACTTCTTCGATTTGTACTCACATTTTCAATTAAAAAAGAAATTGTACAAAGTTTCAATATTTTGTTTCATTTAATTACGTTATGTTCCACTGTCGAGTTCTTCAACCAAACAATAAAAAAGAATATAATTATTAAAAATGTTAGACACGAAAGTCTTTTAATATCATTCCAGTCATTTTTGGTATTTGGATTTTTTCTCAGTGGCATTTTTGAGGGGTATTACTCTCTATCAAAAGCAAAAAAGAAAATCGAGACTGACGATGAGGAACAATTAAAATGTATAGAATCTGATGAGGAAAAATATATACCATTAAAAAATTCTGCTCAGACTTTGATTCCAGAAATTGACATGCAAAAATCACAAAATGGGGTATCTGCAAACTGGTTCAAAAATGGGTTGAACAGAAATAAATCAACGGATCAAAACTCAAATTCTTCGGTAATCAAACATCAATTGAAACCGATTAAATTGATAGAGCGTACTCATACCTCAGAATATGACCAAACAGCACCTAATTCAAAGAAATTGCGTTCTTTAAAAATGAAGGTTTGTAAGCTTGTATTTGTTTCCCCAAGAAAAAAAGTGGCATTGCAAAATGAACCACATACTTCAGAAAAAAAAACTAATTCAAAATATGTGACCAGACTTTCTATAATTTCAGATTTGCCTAGAAGTATACGCAACATAATTGCGGCGACATCTTCAGACGAAACAAACTCCTCATTACATCTTACAAATGAGAGACCCATGTCCACAGTGATGGATACGACGCATGGAAAATTGACTGATAATTTTCTGAATGGATCCACTAAACTTTCTCCAAGGTTAGAAATTGAAAAAAATGCAATAGAAAGAATTGATTACTCCTTATTACCGCCCTGTTTGCATTCTCCCGAAATACAAGCACCTCAGTTACATTCTAATTGTGTGTTCACAGAAAAAACAAGACCAGTGTCTCCGTTGATTCCCCAACACACCATTGAAAATAATTTTAATGAAAATGAAAGGTCAGTACTGGATGATGTTAATAACATAAATGCATACCAAATGGCCGGAAACAATAGCGACTTTAATTCAGTTATGGAACAAGATGATTTAAAAGATATACCAGCAATTCCGCAAATAAATTTTGATGACAATGATGCGTACGGAGAGGAACGCCCACAGAATATCGAAATTCCAAATAATGTCACATTAAATATTTGGGAAAAAGAAAAGACAAAATTATTAATGAGGGCACATAGTTTACAGCAAAATGTATTGCTACCCGCAATAGATATTGTAGGAGCAAATACCGAGTTATCAAAACAACATACGGAGATATTAGATTGTAAAAAAACTTTTGCACTTAAAACAAAGCCAAATTTCAGCTTTCCGGTAAAGAAAAATGCAGAGAACGCCGGGCTTGGAATTTCTTTAAGCTCAAACATCTTGGAAACAGATACGGTCAGTGAATTAGATAAATATTTAAATGAATTTATTATAGCGGAAGAAAATGAAAATCATATTTTAGAACAAAGTCTGGTGCATAAAGACACTTCTCCAGTCGCGCTCCAATATCAAGAAAGAGAATTGGCAAGAGAAAACACAAGACATTCACCAACAAAATCACTTGTGTCCATGATGAGCAGTACAGGAAGCATTACGAAAAAAAAATCTCAAAATGCTTTAAATAGAACACATGCACGAACAAACTCTCAGCTTAATCATATGTTTACACCAAGCCTTGAAATGAAACAAAGTTATTCAGTTCAATCATCTCCAACTAAATCACATAGTTTCAAGAAAATTGGGAAAAAATTGTCACTTTCAAACATATCTGATACAATTTCAACCTCTCTTTTAAGTGAGATTTCTGATACTCATCGACAAAAAAATCACAACAGAGGAAAAAGCATAGATTTTAACTATATTCGTACTCTTCAAAATCATTCTCCGACAAAGTCCATGTCTGGGATTCAAGTAGATGGATTAGATACACAATGGGATCGAAGACATAGCGTAGCAACTGGGAGTATTCCAAGAGATTCAAGTTTAATTTTTCACCCACAACTTAATAATACTCTATGCACAATGAATTCAAGTCACTCCGGAAACTTCACAATTCAGGAAGAACTTCCGAGAAGTTCAGAAACTAATCGATCATTTTCGAGAAACGAAAGTATGAATTCAAGAGATTCAGATAATGTTTATCCCGATGTTGTGATAAGTGAATATGACCGAGAAAAATGGAATACTTTAAAAGAATTGAATTTAGTCGATTCCAATAATGAGATTCGGTGATGAATAATTTTGGAATCGTGTTTAGTTTTTCTTCTCTTATTTTTTAAAAACAATATATACTTAACGGACAATAAACAAACAATGCATTTATTTACATAATTTATATTAATGACATACCACTAGCAATAGAATCATTCAAATAAAAAACATCGAAAGCATATTTCGTGCGTATTTCAGAAAAAAAAAAAAAATTAATTAATCAACACCCATGCATTCTCGGAACTTTTTCTTATTACTGAAAATTTTTTAATGCGAGATGACCTGAAATTATAGAAATTTTTAAACAGTTAACAAAGTAGTGCAATTCTTTGAGCTGAAATATAAAGGAAAAAAAGAGCATAATAACTGAAACCAAATCATGGATTCAGATTTGTTTGATGTTTTTGGTGAAGAGCCAACAGCAAGCATTGAAATTTCAGACACTGAACAAGATACTGAACCAAAAATTCAAGAAATTGATGATGAAAGTTCAAAAAAACGTGGATTGTCAGATGATGAATCTGAAAATAACAAAAGAGTAAAATCGAACAAGAAAGTCGATCCAAAGAAAAGGGAACCAATTGTTCCTCTTGTTACGGATTCTTTTGAGCAGGAAGCCTCCAGAGAAGTTGATGCTTCAAGTGGTTTAACTAATGCTACCACTACGCAAGTCGATGAAGATGGTAAAGTTAAATTATTACATCAAGTCCGTCATCAAGTCGCTTTGCCACCAAACTACGATTATAAGCCAATTGGTGAACATAAAAGAACCAATGAAGCAAGAACGTATCCTTTTACTTTGGATCCTTTTCAAGACACAGCTATTTCATGTATTGATAGAGGCGAATCCGTCTTAGTCTCAGCCCACACATCAGCAGGTAAAACGGTTGTTGCTGAATATGCTATTGCTCAATCTTTAAGAGAAAAACAAAGAGTCATTTATACATCTCCCATCAAAGCTTTATCCAACCAAAAATATAGAGAATTATTGGCTGAATTTGGTGATGTTGGTTTAATGACTGGTGATATTACAATTAATCCAGACGCAGGTTGTTTAGTCATGACCACAGAAATTTTAAGAAGTATGCTATATAGAGGTAGTGAAGTTATGAGAGAAGTTGCTTGGGTTGTATTTGATGAGGTTCATTATATGAGAGATAAAGAGCGTGGTGTTGTTTGGGAAGAAACTATTATTTTACTTCCAGATAAGGTTCGTTATGTTTTTCTATCAGCCACTATTCCAAATGCTATGGAATTTGCCGAATGGATTTGTAAAATTCATACTCAACCATGCCATATTGTCTACACTAATTTCCGTCCAACACCTTTACAGCATTATTTATTTCCAGCTCATGGTGATGGTATTTACTTAGTCGTGGATGAAAAAAGTACTTTTAGAGAAGAAAATTTTCAAAAAGCAATGGCCTCAATTAGTAATCAAATAGGTGATGATCCAAACTCAACAGAATCCAGAGGTAAGAAAGGTCAAACTTACAAAGGTGGTGCTGCTAAGGGTGATGCCAAGGGTGATATCTACAAAATTGTTAAAATGATTTGGAAGAAAAAATATAATCCAGTTATTGTTTTCTCCTTCAGTAAACGTGATTGTGAAGAATTAGCTTTAAAGATGTCAAAACTTGATTTTAATTCTGAAGATGAAAAGGACGCATTAACAAAAATTTTTAATAATGCCATTGCCTTACTTCCAGAGATAGACAGAGACTTACCACAAATAAAACATATTTTACCACTATTAAGAAGAGGTATTGGTATCCATCATTCCGGTCTATTACCTATTTTAAAAGAAGTAATTGAAATTTTATTTCAAGAAGGTTTCTTAAAGGTTTTATTTGCAACTGAAACATTTTCCATTGGTTTAAATATGCCTGCTAAAACTGTTGTCTTTACATCTGTGAGAAAATGGGACGGCCAACAATTCCGTTGGGTTTCAGGGGGTGAATATATTCAAATGTCTGGTCGTGCTGGTCGTCGTGGTTTAGATGATCGTGGTATTGTTATTATGATGATTGATGAAAAAATGGAACCTCAAGTTGCTAAAGGTATGGTCAAAGGCCAAGCTGATAGATTAGATTCTGCATTCCATTTAGGTTATAATATGATTTTGAATTTGATGAGAGTCGAAGGTATTTCTCCAGAATTTATGTTAGAACATTCGTTTTACCAATTTCAAAATGTTGTTTCTGTTCCAATCATGGAAAAAAAATTAATTGAAATAGGTAAAGAAGCTGAATCTATTCAAATTGATGACGAAGATAATATAAAAGATTACTATGAAGTAAGACAAACTTTAGAAGGTTATAACGAAAATGTTTGTCAAGTCATGACACATCCTGCAAACTCTTTAAGCTTTTTACAGCCAGGTAGAATCGTTAAAGTCAACATTGGGGGTAAAAATGATTACGGGTGGGCTGCAGTTGTCGATTTTGCTAAGAGGGTTAATAAACGTAATCCTAGCGAAGAATATTCCGATCACGAATCTTATATTGTTAATGTGGTTGTGCCTTCTATGTATATTGATTCTCCCGTCAACTTAATAAAACCTTTTAATCCAACTTTCCCTGAAGGAATCCGTCCAGCAGAAGAAGGTGAAAAGTCTACATGTGCTATCATTCCTATAACCTTAGATTCTATTCGTGCTATTGCAAACTTGAGATTATTTATGCCAAAGGATGTCAAAGCTAGTGGTCAAAAGGAAACAGTTGCTAAATCTTTAAAAGAAGTAAGCCGTAGATTCCCAGATGGTATTCCTTTAATTGACCCTGTAAAAAACATGAATATTGATGATGAAGATTTTATGAAATTACTAAGAAAGATTCAGGTCTTAGAAAAGAAATTATA
Organism: Jamesozyma hellenica; assembly: GCA_030571615.1. NCBI lineage: Eukaryota > Fungi > Ascomycota > Saccharomycetes > Saccharomycetales > Saccharomycetaceae > Jamesozyma > Jamesozyma hellenica. Next base: position 36,510 of record JAJLYD010000189.1, on the reverse strand, counting down.
TTCTAATCCATTGACAGGTTCTGTAAAATTAGGCGAATTATATGAAAAATACAGTAAGAAACACGCTTTGCGAAATGATATGAGACAACTAAAACATAAAATTACAGAATCTCAATCTGTAATTCAATTAGATGACTTGCGTCGTCGCAAAAGAGTCCTACGTCGTTTGGGATTCTGTACACCAAATGATATTATCGAGCTAAAAGGTAGAGTTGCTTGTGAGATATCTAGTGGTGATGAGTTATTATTAACTGAATTAATTTTCAATGGTAACTTTAACGAATTGAAGCCAGAACAGGCAGCCGCTTTATTATCATGTTTTGCATTCCAAGAACGTTGTAAAGAAGCTCCAAGATTAAAACCTGAACTTGCTGAACCATTGAAAAATATGAGAGAAATTGCAGCAAAGATCGCCAAGATAATGAAAGATTCAAAGATTGAAGTTGTGGAAAAGGATTATGTTGAAAGTTTCAGACATGAACTTATGGAAGTTGTTTACGAATGGTGTAAAGGTGCTACATTTACACAAATTTGTAAGATGACAGACGTTTATGAAGGTTCCTTAATCAGAATGTTCAAAAGATTGGAAGAATTAGTAAAGGAATTAGTTGATGTTGCAAACACAATTGGTAATTCCGCATTAAAAGAAAAGATGGAAAACATATTGAAATTAATTCACAGAGATATTGTCTCCGCCGGTTCTTTGTATTTATAGATCATTTGGGAATTTTTATAGTAATTTTTATTTAATTGCAGAAACATGTGCTTGCATATGTGATGTAATTCATTGTATAATGTATCATTTATGATAAAGGAATAGTTAACAAAAAAAATATTTTTAGTATATTTACAGATTTGCTTGGATGAATTTTTTTGAGTACATTTTCAACAAAACTTTCTGATGTAAGCATTAAAATAAAAAATATCATAATAAAAAGGTTCACGTGATATAAAAATAATTTACAATTTTTTAGAATTTGAACGTTAAGATTCAAAGGAAGAAAAGGCAATAAGGTTTTTTAGTAAAATCAAACAAATAAGCGAAGAAAATATATTGGATTGCTATGATCTTTTAAGAAATTTTATATAATTTTTCTTTAATAGCTGCAGAATGGCCCAAGGGATTAAATTACCGGAATCAAGATTGCCATCCCTGTATAAAGATTTTAGAAGCTTAAACGAACTAAACCATGATGGATATTTAGCAAATATTAACACTTGGAAAGATTATTTAATATCCAATTATTTGTCAGAAGATGGCAAAATTACATTCAAATGTGGCAACAAATTATTAGAAGATTTGCGTTTAGAAGTATACGGAGCTCCCAAATCTATCGACATTGTTATAGATAGTTTAGTTACTGAGTCGTACATTATTTCTCTAGATTCCTTCTATAACAACTCTAATTTTGACATTGATCAGGTTAATAATACATCTCGCTTTCTTAATATCTTTGGATTGATTGGTGTTAGATCTTTAATGGGAAACAATACCAAATGTCGAAAGAATGAAAATAGCACATTTTATTTAAAAGAAATGACATTTGTTATTAAATCACATATCAAAAAAATTTTAAAATTGATTTCAGATAATGTTTACAAAAACATTATTTTGAAGGCAATTGGAGTGACCGATTTAATCTTCCAAACTTCTGAGTTTATTAAAAGTTCGAATATGAATGACATTGTTAAAGATTCTGAAGATTATGAAATTGTATTATTTTATTTAGAAAAATATGCAAAGTTAATTAGTAGAGGTGAAGGCATAATTAAAGTGATAGATTTCACTTCGAATAAGTTACTCAAACATTTCTCAAATGAAATTACAGAAAATGACACACGTATTTTAAATATAAAATCTGGGATAGCGCACATTCAGAAACAAATTGACAAAGTCGAATCTGAAATTAATAATATTGCTTTTAAGCAACATGGAACAGATTATAAACATTTATCAAGAAATACTCAAGTAGAGTATCAAAAAACAAAAATGATTTTACAAAAGCGTCTGGCCCGTCTATTGGGTTATATGAATAATTTAACAACGCTCAAGAATCAGTTGGATATGTGTTTTACAAATCAATTGATTTTTGAAACTTTAAACCAATCAAAGGAAGTTTTAAAATCTGTTAATGAATATATCGGTTCTACAGAGAAAATTGAAGTTTTATTAGACGAAATAAACGATGAGACTGAGCGTGTTGATAAGATTAACGACTTGCTAACTAGTTCAAGAAAATTAGAAGATAATATATCTGATGAAGAAATTGAAAGAGAGCTTGAAAAATTGGAAATAGAAAATAAGAAAAATGGGGAGGTTATTGATGCCAAGTCAGAACATAGAGATATTCTAAATAAATTAGAACACTTAACTATTGAAGAACGTAGTGTCGATGACAATGAACAAGAGGAGAAACCCGAAGAAAATAAAAAAAGTATTTTAGAAGCTGCATGAAAAATTTTATAATTTGACAATCACTTGATTGTTATAATTTTGTTGTACCTTTTTTTCATCTTCACTCATTAAATAAATAATTAATTAATTAATTACAAATATACAATTTAAACAACAAATATAATGTATTTATATATCAAATTTAATTCAATCTGTTAATCATCATCCTCATTCTTTTTTAACCTAATGTTATTTCCATTATATGAATATTTCTCTTTGTTATCAGTTTCATTATCATCATTGTTTCTAAATTGAAATACATTTGGTGATACTGATCTTGAAGTTAAATTAATTTCAGAATGTTCCCTATTTAAATTAGACACACGATCAGATACAAGTGGTGAAGATGCAAAAGATTCATTTAAAACACGTTGAGTACTTATTTTATTGTTTTTAGAATTATGCTGATTTGCATCAATTGAATCTTTTTTACTATCATTATCACATTCATAGCTTTCGTCATCAATTTCTTCTGTATCTCTAGAACTCCACCATGAAGAAAATCCATTATAAACCTTTCCTAAAATACTTGGCTGTTCGATGTCATGGACGTTTAGAGAATTATAATTAGATTCTAAAGGTTTTAATATTAATGCACTTCTTGGAGTTAATTCCAAAGCTTGTAAAGATTTCATCTCGTCTGATTCAGTAAATGTCATACGTGGAATATTACGATGAAATGAATAAGGCTGATCACAATCAGTTCTATTAACGTCAACCCAAGTTCTTACATCGTTTAAGGTATTTGTAGAATCAAAAGTACGTGTTAAAGTCTCACTATTGGTTAGCTTGATTTGTAAAGTACAAGTCTTTGTATGCAAAATGTTTCTATCTTTAATATTATCACGTATTTCTTGTTCTTTTTGTAAATCCTGTTGGTGTTCCAGACTATGTTCTCTGGCTTTACGTTCTTCGCGATCTGCTTTAACTAATTTAAGGATACGGTCATGTTCTTCTTTGGCTAGTCTACGCTCATTTTGGATTTCACGTCGATAAATTTCTTGTGTTTTTGATTGAACTGATTCTTTGAACGTTTGATTGCATGTGGTGTTTTTATTTATGCTGTTGTCTCCTTCAGGTTTTTCCAAACTTGGTCCATTAGTATCATTTATGCTTGAAGTAGTGTTAGTGTTAGTGCAAGAGTTTGAGTTTTCTGCATCTGAAATTTTATGCTCAACATTTAACGACTTTAATAAATCGCTGAAATTTTTTTCTGCATCATTTCCTTGAATAATGGATTTAATTTGTCCATTCAACACAAAATACATGCTAGGGACAATTACTGAAGGAAATATTTGCTCAAAATAAGCAAATTGAATACTGCCCTTAATTAATTTTAACCAAACAGCGGCATTTTTAAATACTTGTATGTTTTGATTGTTAGTCTTGAACCAATTATCCAACCAAAGATCATCATTGTCTGTGTTATAAACGACTAATGTCTTTCCTGACTGTACGGACTCCCGTACGGCTTCTTCAACTGCATTTAAGAATAAAGTTGATGTCATTTTAAATTGCTATTTATATAACGTTATTTTGAATTGTAATTTTCAATTAAGTATACTCAACATCCAACCAAGTGCATCTGAAACCTCTAAAATTTCAACACGCTATATAAATACTTCAGATTATCCACCCTTTTCCTGTCAGCAAAAATATGGGGAGCGATAAAAATTAAAAAACCCCAATTTAAATGCACGTGACCGGTAATTTTAAAAGCAGTCACGTGGTAAAAAACTTTTTGTTGAGAATAAAAAAAAGATTTTGTCTTGCAAGCAACAGTATCAAGAGCAATAATTATAATTACAAGAGTTGATATTGTGTAATAGTCAGATAGGAGCGAAAGACTAAATTCGATGTTTTTGATTTCTTCACTTTGAAAATCTACAATCAGTTGAACTATGCACTGTTGTAATATATCATCACTTAAACACTAATATCATTTACAAAGATATTACAACCCACAACTTCTGTTGAGAGTTAAATATCTACTGTACTAAAAATGCAACAATGAGTCTCCAGAGTCTGTTGACCCAGCATGCTGGTTTCTTTGTAATGTAAAACTGTAACGTAAAAGAATTTCAAGTCAAGAAAAAACAGTTTCTTTTTATACTTCGCGTTGTAAAAATTTTTCATATTTATTGTTTTGTATGAAAAAAAATTAGGGCTCAAGGAAGCATTCCGTTCACACCGATGTATACGGACCTCACTTATATAGATATATATTATCTTTTTGGGATATATAATCATCGGAAATGCTCTTGGATAAAGCATCTTTAAATTCACCCACACTAAAGCCCTGAATTTCCCTTTGAACCATATGTTTTAAGGAATCATAATCAAAACCTTCACTCACACCTTTAAGAGTTCTTACAATACAAGCTCTCAATAACTCTTGTTTCCAATATGAACTTGAACCTTCAGTATGTTCTATCATTTGTCTTGAATGTGCTCTTGGAGCGGAACCGGAACTGGATCGAGGTAAAGTAATACGCAATTTTCCATCTTTGACTTTTTTAAGATCTGGAGTGAATGATTTATTTAATGACACAGTATTTCCTTCTTTTTTAAATAAACCTATGCTAACAAAAGATTTTAAAACGGTTTGTAATAAATTTTTGGGAATTCGAGTTCTTTCAAACAGGGCTTCAAAAGACAATCTATCGAAATCATTAAACTCGTTTAAAACGAGTGCTTGATGTAGAGTCAAATCAAATAACAACATTTTCCCATCTGGAAGTGAAAATGGCGAACTCACTTCACAATGATGCAAATTAAAAGATGGATTAAAATGTTTCAAATACCCATATTTATCATTTAACCTATAAAATTTTTCAAAAAATATCCAAAGATCTTCTATCTCCGTTGGTAAATTTATCTTATCAGTTTCCATTTCTTGAAATATAGCTGGTATTTTATTCTTTTCTAAAATTATTGGATATAACAATCTTTTTCCATTTTCATCAACGTATTTCTTATAAACAGAATATGCGTTCATAATTTCCATTTTTAATGCAATTAAATTATGAATCTTATTCGATTTAGCATAATCATTGATAAATATTTCAAAAAATTGAGACTCTATGCTTTCTTCATTTAAAATCTCTTTCCCAAACTCTGGTCCAGCCATAATAAATCGTCTAAACATTGAATTAACATATAAATCTAAAAAATTTGGCGAAAGTTTCAAATAAGAATGAAGTTTTAATACCTTTTCTATATCATTTTTAGTCATTGAATTGCAATTAGAAATAACTGAATCACAATATTTTATATAACCTTCAATTAAATTTAAGTTCCCCCCTAACACATTTGTAAATTCCTTAGAGAATATATCGTAGAGGTATCCAAAATTTTGAAATTTCCAAAAGATTTTCGTAATATTTGTAAATAACTGAAAATTATTATTTTCTGAATTAATCCAGCCTTGAAAAATATTTTTAAATATGTTTCTTACAATTTCAAAATAATTTTCAACGATACCTTTTGCCTTGTAAAGTTTCACAAAAGGATCCAGACTTGATAAACTAGACACTTCATTCAGATTTTCTATTTCGAGTTCAAATAATTTAGTCACAACTTTCTCATTCATAACAAATTCATTTAAAATTATTTCATTTGCATCAAACGTTAATGATTCTGAAACAAACGCAGAAATAAATGAAAATTTTTGCGCTTTTCTCACTGAATTTTCCAAATAAACCCCGTTTGGGATATATTCGAGATCATATTGTACAAATTTCACGACATTATTTTTAAAATAATTCTCAATTGTTTCACCATCAAGCAACACATTATAGTCAGACATCAAAGACAATACACTTTGTTCTCTGCGTTCCAAAAGAATTTCAAAAAGAATATCATCAGAGACATCCCGTAATGATTCAATAAATTTGTCAATGTAATTTGACAAATCTTTATCCAGACTAATCACTAAATTTTCAATAAGCATATAATCTGCGAAATTTGTAACGTCTTTTAAATCAAAGACTTCTTTGCTAATAAATTTAAAATTTGCAGGTGCATAGTTTAACACAGAAAGTATACATTTCAACGCATCGGTAAACCGTTTATGTAGCTTATCCCATTGTAAAAACAAGTATTCTTTATCAATGTCTATATTATGGTACTGTTCCAAATGCTTATCTACAAATGATTTTGATATCATATCAAGTTGCCCCTGGCAATATTTCCAAAATATTTGAACAGTTTTATTTTGAGGTAATAAAGATGAATTTTCGCTTTTAAAAATAGAAACATTTTCATCAGTTTTTTTATCCATTAAAACATACAACTTCTGATGGGTTAAAGTTCGACATATACTATTTAATCGGTTAATGACCTTTCTTTTTCCAAAAAACCTTTGGAGCTCACAAAATGAATACTCATCATCAAACATTCCATTTTTCAATTTAGAGAAATAGTTGTCTAATTCCACCAATTCTAAACGCCCATCTTTAGGATCAAGTACATCGCCTATTTTGAGCTGAATTTCTACTATGTCTAAATTAGTCATGCTTAAATATTCGATATCATATGCAGTTAAGACAATGCCTAATTTTTTTCTCTCTCTTCAACCTGTCATAGTGAAAGTGATTTTTTGATTCAATTTAAAGGGCATCTATGTTATTTTATTTTTTTTCACGCGAATAATCTGATATTTTTGTAATTTTATATACTCACTCAATAATAAAAAAAAGTAAAATAATGCTGCAATCCTCTATACAGTACTTAATAAACATAATATTTAATTATCTTTTAGATAAAATAACATATCGTCGCATCTACGACTTTTAAATTTCCTTCCCGCACGATCACTACTTCTGTATTTAAATCTATCACCCAAGATAGAATATTGTAAAGCATCTTCATCATTCAAAGGTATTTCAAATGTAAATACGGTACCCTTCTTTGGTATACATTTTATTTCATCAAAAAATTTCCCTTTTGTAATCATTATGAAGTTTTTCTGACTATCCCAAATTACAATACCTTGAATATCTACCAAATTTTTATTCCGACTCTTCGTGACTTTCAGTAATGACCCATTATAATCTGCCATTGATAATTTCACCAGCAAGCCTGTACCGCTCACACCTATTTTTTCAACATTTTTAATATTGTCAGGAATGTTCAAAAGTTCCTTAATATAACTAATCCAAAAATCTCTGTACATGGGTAAAAATTTATCAAAATGTGGTAAATGGTTCCATAATTCTTCATGATTTTCAATTAAATATTTTTGAATTTCTACTCTACTATGAATATTTTTCTCTCTAGATATTTTTTGTGCTTCTCTAACAGAATCTTTACATTTATTTATATAATTTCTCAAAGCATGCTTAGAATTTTTATTTATTTTTTTATAATTTGGATGTTTGATTTTATCCTCATTTGAAAGACTTTCAAGGCGAGTGGCATTGATTTTTAAACTACTTCTATTTCTTTTCAGTTTTGAAGATAAACCACCATCTGTTGGTAAAAGCAGTAAAGTTTCTTGTAATCTATTTTCATCAATAGGTTTGTTTGCATTCGTGAAGTTCTTGGTGAAAAGACATTCCTTAATAAACGTTTGAGCTTTATCCATTCTAAAAACAATAAAAAGCCAGTAAAAGATATTATTCTTGTTCTAATTATACGTTTTTTTAATTTCTAGTTTTTGAGATTTGCGTAAATTGTATTTCAGTGATGAGCTTGCTCATGATAAATTTAAAGATGGTTTTTTTAGTCTTCGTTTTTTCTTGATTATGAAAAACACGCCTATTTAGTGATCACCAATGAGAGAAAAAAGTTAAACATGTAACGATTATGAAAAACAAATCAGATATCAAAGTAACTCTTACAGAATTTATTTTGTTTTTAGAGTAGAGGTGACTTGAATAAATTTTTTACTTTTTTTTTTTTTTAAACCATAATGCTTTTTTTTCGAAGAAGTATATTGAAGATAGCTCCATTATCCTATAAATCGCTTCGTTTAGCACACAGTAAGACACCCTTTGACTTAACTGAGAATGATGAAAAATACAAAGACTTGAATAACATGTACACGGATATGTTTACGCCCAATTTTAATGAAGGAACTACGGATAATTCAGAAGGAAAAATTAAATTAACTGAGAAGGATGAACTAGAACAATTAAATGATGAACTTAAAGATTTATACAATATAGAATTTGCTACATTGACTTCAGCTCAATTAGAAGAAAAAGTAAAGGCTCCAGGTAGATTTATTCTTCAAAGTCTTTCTAACAATCCCTATTATAATCTTGCAATAGAAGATTATGTATTCAGAAATTCACCAGTTGATAAATCCATTAATAAAAAAAATATTTCACACTCTAGTAATAGGCTGCTATTCTATATTAACAATCGATGTGCAGTCATAGGGAAAAATCAAATTATATGGCAAGAATTATATTTACGTGAATTAAAGAAAAGAAATTATGAATTTTTAAGAAGACTCTCGGGAGGTGGTGCCGTAATTCATGACTTAGGAAACGTTAACTATTCTTATTTGACCTCAAGAAATGAATTTGATACTAGTTTTTTCAACAAAATGATTGTAAAATGGATGAAGAATTATAATAACACAATTCCAATGAAATTAAACTCTAGAAGTGATATTTTATATGATGGCAAAAAATGTAGTGGTAGTGCATTCAAAATTGCTCGAGGCAAGGCATATCATCATGGAACTATGTTGGTTAATGCTGATTTGCAACAATTCCGTGGCTTATTAAAGCCAAAGGAAGAAGTAGGTATACATTGGAATAGCAATAGTGTTGATAGCGTACGTTCCAGTGTATCAAATATATATCTTGATTCACCCCAAAAGTTTATAGATATTTGTATTAATGGTTTCAAAAACGACTATCAAGACGGTGAAAATGATATCCCTGTTTATTATTGCGATGAAAAGTCAACAATTAACCAAGAAATTCTTGAAACAATGCAAATATTGAAAAGTGAAAAGTGGAAATTTATATCTGGTCCAAAATTTAGTGTGACCTTTGATAAAAAGGATATATTCGTTTCTGTAGAAAAGGGAGTTATTATTGATACTAATCAAAAAGAATTGCTTGGAAAAACTTTTAAAAGCTTTTCTGAAAATTTATCTCAGATAAACGCGGTATATGATGGGAAATTTTGAATTTTAACTTATTAGTCGTTTTTTTTAAATACTTCACAAAAGTTTTACTTCTTATTTTTTTTAATTTATAGAATCTTGTAAATATATGTTTATAGACATTTTGAAAAACAAAAAAATTAAAAACCAAAATTAAAATTGAAAACGTTGGTATATTTAACATTTTTAATTAATTATTAAAATGAAGAAAGGGTTTGTAAATATCAAATTTTTAATCGACTTAGTTGGCTCAGAAATTTTAAAAAATATTAAATTTTCTCTCGGTAGCCAAGTTGGTTTAAGGCGCAAGACTGTAATGTGTTCAACAAAGTAATCTTGAGATCGGGCGTTCGACTCGCCCCCGGGAGATTTATTTTTGGACATTGAAGTTTTTTTGTCAATTACGATAGTTACCCGAAATTTGGCTTTTCCGTCTTGAAAAATTTTTGTTGTCAGAAAATTTTTAAAAATATTTATTTTACCTGATCGGGAAATAATGTAAACAATGTATTTATGAAACTGAAATTTCATCTCAAATTTACAAAAGTCCTTCAACCAGTCGACTAGCTTCTCTATCTGATGAGGCCGACTCTCCTGGAACATATATTGTACCATCTCAGGGCTTTTCAAAAAAAAAATTTAATTGACAAATAATATTTATTTTTATTTCGACAATTGCTTGTGTACTTTTTAAAAAAAAAAAACTTCTTTTAATTAGTGTAGCAAATATAGATTCATTAAATTTATCAGATAAGCTATCCAAATGCGCGGAAATATATATCTGGAAAATACTATTGAGTTTCTTAAAAAGAGAGTATATTTAGGTGCATATGATTCTACCCCAGAAGATAACGATGAGGTTGTATTTTTTACTGTAGAAGATTTAATATTTTATAACAGCTTTCATTTAGATTTTGGTCCATTAAATATTGGGCATCTTTACCGATTTGCAGTCATATTTCATGAAATTTTAAATAATCCAGACAATTCAAATAAGGCTGTTATATTTTATTCATCCACCTCATCGAGAGAAAGAGCCAACGCCGCATGCATGTTGTGCTGTTACATGATCTTGGTTCAAGGTTGGACTCCACATCAAGTTTTACAACCATTAGCACAGGTAGATCCGCCATTCATGCCTTTCAGAGATGCAGGTTATTCAAACGCAGATTTTGAGATAACCATTCAAGATGTAGCATATGGTGTTTGGAGAGCAAAAGAAAAAGGATTAATTGATTTACATTCATTCAACTTGGAAGTTTATGAAAAATATGAACATGTTGAATACGGTGACTTCAACGTTTTAACGCCGGATTTTATAGCATTTGCTTCTCCGCAGGAAGATATGAGAATCACAAACATGAATTTTAAATCGAAATCACACCTAAATCAACCATTTAGAAGTGTTCTTAAGTTTTTCACAGAAAACGATGTACAGTTGGTAGTTAGATTAAATTCACATTTATATAATAAAAAACATTTTGAAAATGTCGGTATTAAACATATTGATATGATTTTTGAGGATGGTACTTGTCCCGATATGTCCATTGTTAAAAATTTTGTAGGGGCAGCTGAAACTATCATTAAAAGAGGTGGTAAAATTGCTGTTCACTGTAAAGCAGGTTTAGGTAGAACTGGTTGTTTAATAGGTGCTCATTTAATTTATACCTATGGATTTACTGCTAATGAATGTATTGGGTTTTTAAGATTCATTAGACCTGGTATGGTTGTTGGTCCCCAGCAACATTGGCTATATTTACATCAAAATGATTTTAGAGAATGGAAGTATACAACTAGAGTATCTTTAGAATCAAGTGAATTTATTGGTGGCTTATTCCCATTAATTGATTTGGAAGAATATAAAATACAGAAAAAAAGATTAAAAGATAAGAGAGAATCAAACATTGAAGCTAACCTTCGAGAGCTTAATATGACTCCGCAAAAATTGAATGAAGCTGAAAAAACCTATCAGTCAGGATTCCAGATCAAGGCAGTTCCTCAAAATTCTCCTGGTCAACCCAGAAAAGGCCAAAATGGTGCAAACACTATTGAAGATATAGATTACAAAAATAGAAAAAATAAACAACCAATAGGCAATATTTCAAGAAGTTCAAATCTAACAATAGATAATAACTCAGACGAAGAAAATATTAATAGATCTTATAAAACTTCGCCATTAAATAGCACTTCAGTTCATGATGAAAACGAGGATGATGTTGTATTAAAGAAATTACTGCCAAAAAATAAAAGAGTGACCTCAGGTAGGAGAACTCCTAGTGCAGCTGGTGGTGTCAGAAAAATGAGTGGCACCATGAAAAAATAATTTGTTTAGTAATGCCTTCGTTTAAATATTTCATAACCGTGTTATATAGAACATAAAATGAAAAAAAAATACCCCTGCATATTATCATTTTGTTTTAAGAAAAATTTAACGGAAAATTATATATGAAAAATAAATTCAGAAGTATTCTAGGTTCTGTGCTATGAACCAATATAACAATTAAAAATATATAGTTGCATCAATTATAATTTCTTAACTTTATTTGAATATAATTAATATATTTCAAAAAAATTTTGCGAAACTAATAATTTATTAATATTTGTAAATTTACTAATTAGGAACAAAATCACATTTTTATTAGACTTAGATCTAGCCATTAAAATCACTTTTTAAATTTTGTTGATTTTTTTTAAATCAACAATTTTTATAATTAAATTTATTAACTAGGTTTTTTTTTTGTAAAATAATAAAGCACGCATTTCTTTCTTCACTAATAAAAACAGCCAAAGCAAAAAAAAAAAAGTTAAACACTTGAATGAAACTTCTAGCCAAACATGAGAGCAAATAAAAATCATGATTTGCAAAAGCACTGTTGCAATTTATACTTCTGCCTTTATTTATATTCTAACTTTTCAAATGTTCCACAAAAGTAGTTTATTTAAACAATTTATTTATAAACTGGTTTTTGCAGGCCACTTATTAATTTATTTTTATAAAAAAGATCATTGACTTTATTAAAAACTATTAAAATTTTTAGCATATAAAGTTGGATAGTCTTTGAAAGATTACTTATGTGATATTGGTTGTACTGTCACTTCGATATGATTAACCCTGATTGACTAGATTAGGGTTGCTATTTGGATACCACCAAATACATATGTATAAAAGACGGCCCAATCATGCCAATGCAAAACTTGGATGTTTATTATAGAAAAAAAATGCAAGAAATTCAATATCTACATCAAAACTATCATATTGAAGATTAAGTAGGATTGAAAATTACAAAGGTTTAAGATTCATACTCAGACCAATTAATAATTTATATGTTGTAGACTATATGAATTAGTTTAGTTTTATTAGAAATAGAATTTTAAACTCAATGATAAATATTAAAGCATGATATTGATTAGAATCTTACGTTTCCACAGTTTAATTAAGGTTTAAACAGTTTTGTTATAATTTGTGGAATTATGGAAAATGCATTGAATAAAATAAGAGATCCCAGTTGAAATAATGCAGTTTACAAATAAATTATGTTAATTGTGGAATTCGGAAACGTTTACATACAAGGTTATTTTATGAATATCGGAGATATAATTTAAAGAATTTCTTTATGTTTATTTTATATAATTTTGTTTTTGATGTAAGAATACCCTGACTTTTTATAACTAAACATAAAATATAAAATGTAAATAAAAACAAATCAAATCGGTCAAAGTGAAAGAATCAATGGCTATTTTTACATTGGGAAACCTTAAAAGACCTGATGGTCAAAGACTTAAATTTTTTAATCTCATGTGGAATTTCCCAAATATTTGCCCTCTATTTCTCATTCCAGTATTTTCCAACCATATATATTAACACTCAATTTTTAAAGTTAAAACCGCATACCAGTTCCATATATTCCCTATGTAGATACATATTAATAAGTTTCGGCTAAAGGGACTTCCGTTCAGCGGCTGAACAATAGATTCCAAGTCCGAGCTGCAAGAGCCCTAAACATATTAAAAATGTTGTAATATAACTTTAAGTCTTTTTGCCAGACTATAACTTTCTATCCAAGTTGTGTATTATATATTAATTGTTCTTTTTATGTACTAAATATAAAAGTAAATTATAAATTGGAAGACATATTTCATTTTCATCAGAAATATGTCGTCATTTTATACATTTATTTTAGCAACACACGAGCTTAGTTTATATTTACCTAGTTAGTTACTTGTATACTATTCTTTGTTTATAGTTTTTCAAATGCGGTAATCCTTAAAGTAAAAAATGTTGTAAACCAAATAGAATGAGATGAGACGAACTTGGACAAGAAAAGACACTCCAAGGTATGCCCGAAAAGCTAGAAATTAATCTAGTTTTATTAAGAATTAAAAATGGAATACAATGATATAACTTTAATGGTCATACGTCAAAACTCAAGCAGTTACACAGTTTGAGAAAAGGTTTACACAGTTTTAAGAAAGTTACACAGTTTTGGTGTAACTAGTGTATTTGCAGAATAAGAAATCCTAGTTGAAATGATGATGTTTACAAATGTAATGTGTTAGCTGTGAAATTCTGAAAAGTATAAATACCAGGTTATTATATCAATATCCTGAATAATAATTTGAAGAATTCCCTTATAATTATTTTATATAATTTTGTATCTTTAATATAAAAAAAAACAAATAATTAATTTTTGATCCGATCTTCTGAATAATATAATATTTGTTGGATTTATTGATACAAAAATCCTGCTATCGTAATGTACGATGAAATGCTCAATTGATGATCCAAACGTTTTGCGAAAAACCGCGACGACGATGGAAAACTTTTCATCGAGCGAACAATAAAAAGAAAAAAATGTATAATAAATTAGAATATTTGTATAATAAAATTTGTATACAAGAGAGACCCAACAGGGAAAA
>JAJLYD010000189.1:8823-21912 GCA_030571615.1 Jamesozyma hellenica | reverse complement strand
ATAAAATACTAAATTTATATATCTAAAATGTCTTCAGATTCTTATAACAAGAACCAAATTCTTCTTAAATATTTTATTATATTATTATTTTGCGCTTCCCATCTGTTAAAATTCTGCGTTCTGTATGCAACTTATTATACAACAAAAGTGTGAAAGTTGGGCGTGTGGCGTAGTTGGTAGCGCGCTCCCTTAGCATGGGAGAGGTCTTGGGTTCGATTCCCAACTCGTCCATTTATTTTTACCTTATTTGAAAATTGTATATATTTTTTAGCAAGCGTATTTATACGCAAATAATAAAATAGGGTAACCGTAAGGTTATTTGGAATAACAATAATATTTTTATATGTCCTTCTATGCAAAAAGCAATAGTTAGGTTTCTATGTAAGGAAAATATATAAATGAGTAATAAAGAAGTAAAGATAATATCGCTAAATATATCTTTACTTCGTCCAGTGCTAGTGAAAATTTTTCACAGCTTCCACTTACCCTACACTTGATATTATAAACGTGACATTGTATTGTGATATTGTGTGATATATGAAGATATCTAGCGGCAATTATAAAATCTACCTGTTTATATAACTTTTGATTGTTATAATATAAAGTATTAATATTCCTTGATAACAATAGTCTCTTAAAAATGTATTACTCCTATTACTATGTCTAATATAAGTATTTAATGTTCTTAACGCCCTTTACTCTGTTAAAGGGTAACAATAATAATTGTCCTTTTCCACTTAAAAGGTAAGAACGAGGATCACTACTCTATAATCCTGCCGCTCGTTTTCAGCTGTGAAACTAAACTGGTCTGTTTCTTCCCAAAAGATATGAACCATGAATTGTACCGGCAGACGATTCACTTACTTCTGTATATCACGTCGTCCGTCGACAAACTCGACAACGAACAGTTGTGTTCCTCATGAGAAATACTTTCAACGAGACCCCCCCCCCCTACATCTTGTTTTCACACACACTACATACCACGATGTTCATACAACTTGACACCTTTTTAATCACGTAATGATAATTTTTTTTTCCAAATATTGTCACCCTCCATTTCTATTTCTTGCATGTAAATATGTTATTTCAATATAGTATTTTTTTTTTGGACGTATTAGTTTTTTAATTGTTAAAAATGTATATATAATGATTATGTAAATTTAAAGATCTAGTAGGAACGACCAAACATACAGTATTGAATAGCTTCACGTTCACACTTAACACATTTTTGATTTGGTTTTAATTCCGGTTGTTGGAAAGGAATACATAATGATTTAGCACCCATACTTGGTGATTTTTCATCAGTTTCAATTTCTTCACCATCATCTTTCTTAGCGGAAGAATCTTTGATGTCTTCTTCACATTCCATAACACCACACCATGGGGAAAGAATAACGTTCTTTTTGTTTAAGCTTGGAACAAAATCTTTCCATTCGTCAACAATAACTCTGTGAGTATCAAATAATTCCTTTGCTCTTAAGAATAAATCTCTTTGTAATTCTTCTAAAATTTCTGGAATACGAGTTTCTAATTCATCAAACTTAACAGTGTATTTACGAGAATCATTTCTACGAACAACAACAACTTGATGATTTTCAATATCTTTTGGACCTAATTCAATACGAATTGGGATACCCTTTAATTCGTATTGAGAGAATTTCCAACCTGGAGTGTAGTTATCGTTGTAATCACCAAAAGCTCTAATACCAGCTTTCTTTAAACGAGATTCAATATCTTTCGCAGATTCATGAATTAATTTACGTTGTTCATCTGTAGTCTTTTTTGTAATACCTACTGGAATTACAACAGCTTGATTTTGAGAAACTCTTGGTGGAATAACTAAACCTTTGTTATCAGAATGGATCATGACCATAACACCAATAACACGAGTAGATAAACCCCAAGAATTTTGGAAAGCATGAACCTTTGGATGTTCAGAACCTAATGGGTTTTCAACAGACAAATTAAACATTTTGGAGAAGTTTTGACCTAAATGATGAGAAGTAGCACCTTGGATACCACGACCAGTTTGTGGAATATAACCTTCACAAGTAGTAGTAAAATCACCACCAGCAAATTTTTCTTTTTCAGTTTTTTTACCTTTAACAACTGGGACAGCTAATAACTCTTCATAAACACCGGCGTAAAAATCTAAAATTTGCAAGACTTCTTCTTCGGCTTCCTCTTTAGTTAAGAAAGCTGTGTGACCTTCTTGCCATAAAAATTCTCTTGTTCTTAAAAATGGTTGTGGATGTTTAAATTCCCATCTAACCACAGAATTCCATTGATTTAATTTTAATGGTAAATCTCTGTGGGATTGAATCCATTTAGCATAATATGGATACATGACTGTTTCAGAAGTTGGTCTAATAGCAATTGGTTCTTCTAATTCTGAAGAACCAGCTCTAGTAACCCAAGCGACTTCTGGAGCAAAACCTTCGACGTGATCTTTTTCTTTTTCTAAGACACGAGAAGAGACGAACATTGGGAAGTAAGCATTTTGAACACCGATACTTTTAATTTTGTCATCAAACCATCTTTGAATATTTTCCCAAATAGCGTAAGATGGCGGTCTTAAGATGTAACAACCAGAGACGTCGTAGTAATCTAACATTTCACCTTTGGTTAAGATTTGTTGGTACCAACCTGGGAAATCCTTGGCTTTATCGACAGTAATACCAATTAATTTTGCATCTTCTAAAGCAGCATTAGAAGTGGAAGATGGGGCAGCTTTTTTCTTTGGTTCAGCTTTTTTAATTTCTTGGGAGAAATCAACAGATTTTTTAGAACTTTCATACTTAGATAAGAAAGCTAATAATTTAGATTTTTCAATGAATAAAGATTCGTTTAATTGTAAGATAACGTTGTCGTTTAAAGCTTCTAACTGTTGATCAACCAATAAGTTGAATTCTGAAGTAGCATTTGGTAGATAAGCTAAAGTAAAACCTTTTGCGGATTCACAAGCAAAGAAAGATTTGAATAAATCATCACGAGCTAATCTTGGGTCCTTGGCACCAGTTTCTTGGGATATGATTGGAGATGGAGTAGCAGTGCTTTGTAAAGCAACAACAACAACTGGGACTGGAGTAGCAGACTTGGCAGTCTTTGGTTTAAAAACTAAAGATTTGACAGCGATGGATTCAGCTGGTTGATCGGCAATACAAAGATTTGCGAAGGATTCTTCAGCAGACATCGGTATTTTTTTTAAAAAAACGTTACTTGGTTACTTTGAAGCAAAATTCTCCTTACTTTAAAAGACAAGATTCCGCATTCGAAATAGCCATGACTTGTAATATTTTCACTTGTAGATGCTTGTGGTAATTTCGTTTTGCATCGCAGCAATCAAAGAATGACTGTCGTCCATCTCGGCTGTCAAAGAAAAGAAAAGCAAAGCAAAGCAAACAAACTTGAAATTTTTCAGTTGCAAAATCAGTCGAAAGAAAAAAAAATTTTTTTCGTTCAGCGCGATATTTCACTGAAAAATTCATTATCGGCTTCTTGTTTTCGTCTCTTTTTCGCTTTGACTCACGCGCGCAGGCGTCGAGCAAAAGCAAAACTCTTGCAAGAGCAAATACGTTTGTTGGCGATGGATTCGCAAAGTTGACACAATCCAAGCATTGATTACATGCTATTAACGTTTCTGCATTGCTTTACCTGTTCAAGTTGGTTATATATTTGAATTTTAATTGAAAATACTGCTAAAATTACCCGTTCTACTAAAGAGAAACCATAACAACAATGTCTCTATACATCAAAGAAGCTACCGGTGTCGATGAATTAACTATCGCAGGTACCCAAGAACAACCATTTAAAACTCCAGCTTTTGCTTTATTTGCTTCTCAACAAAAGGATGCTGAAGCCGCTGAACCAAAGTTATTTGTTTTCAAGACTGAAGAAAACGAATTTCAAGAAATTTCTGCATCTGCTTTAAAGAAAGCTCGTAAAGGTTGTGACGGTTTAAAGAAAAAACTTATTAAACAAAAAGAACAAGAATTAAAACAACAACAACAAGAGGCTGACAATGCTGCTAAACAATTAGCTGCGTTAAAGATTACTATTGAAGAAGATAAATCTTTACCAGCTGCTAACAAGGCTAGAATTAATCAATCTTACGAACAAGTTGGTAAAAGAGTTAGAATTTCCGGTTGGATTCACAGATTACGTTCCAACAAGAAAGTTGTTTTTGTCGTCTTAAGAGATGGTACTGGTTTCATTCAATGTGTTTTAACTGGTAACTTAGCTTTAGCTCAACAAACTTTAGATTTAACTTTAGAATCTACTGTTACTTTATTTGGTACTGTTAAAAAAGTTCCAGAAGGTAAAAGTGCCCCAGGTGGTGTTGAATTAGATGTCGATTATTACAAAATTGTATCTTTAGCTCCATCTGGTGAAGAATCTTTCACTAACAAAATTACTGAAGATGCTGATCCATCTTTATTATTAGATCAACGTCATTTAGCTTTAAGAGGTGAAACTTTATCTGGTGTTATGAAAGTTCGTGCTGCTTTATTAAGAGCTGTTAGACGTGTTTACGATGAAGAAAACTTAACTGAAGTTACCCCACCATGTATGGTTCAAACTCAAGTTGAAGGTGGTTCAACTCTTTTCAAGTTAGATTACTATGGTGAAGAAGCTTATTTAACTCAAAGTTCTCAATTATATTTAGAAACTTGTTTACCTGCTTTAGGTGATGTCTACTGTATGCAAGAATCTTTCCGTGCTGAAAAATCCCACACTAGAAGACATTTATCTGAATATACTCATATTGAAGCTGAATTATCTTTTATAACATTTGAAGATTTATTAGAACATATTGAAACTTTAATTGTCAAGAGTATTCAATACGTACTTGAAGATCCAGTTGCTGGTCCAATTGTTAAACAATTAAACCCAGATTTTATTGCTCCAAAGGGCCCATTTATGAGATTAGAATATAAAGATGCTATTACTTGGTTACAAGAACATGATATTAAGAATGAAGAAGGTAATAACTTTAAATTTGGTGATGATATTGCTGAAGCCGCTGAAAGAAAAATGACCGATACTATTGGTGTACCAATTTTCTTAACTAAATTCCCTGTTGAAATCAAATCTTTCTACATGCCACGTTGTAAGGATGATCCTCGTGTTACCGAATCTGTTGATGTCTTAATGCCAACTGTTGGTGAAATCACTGGTGGTTCCATGAGAATTACTGATTTAGATGAATTAAACGCAGGTTTCAAGCGTGAAGGTATCGATACTAAGCCATATTACTGGTTCATTGACCAAAGAAAATACGGTTCTTGTCCACATGGTGGTTACGGTTTAGGTACTGAACGTATCTTAGCTTGGTTATGTAACAGATTCACCGTCAGAGACTGTTCCTTATACCCACGTTTCAGTGGTAGATGTAAGCCATGAATAAGTATAAATAGTGTATTTATTTCTTTTATACAAATATAAATAGTGATTTTTATCAAACAGTTTTTTTATTCATTCCAGAAAATTTGAGCATTTGCTCTAAGAAAAAAAAATACAGTAGCAATTTCGAAAAGAATTTCCGTGTTGCGATTTTGGTTCGGTGACACATTCACTTAACGGTAATTTTTTGTCATTTGTTCGAGTGTTTTTTTTTTGTTTTTTTTTTGTTCCGTCATTCGCTGACTCATTCCTTTAAAGGATAGCAAAAAATTGGTATATTTAAAGGAAGTAGATACCGCACGTATTACCAACTAACATTTTGCTGATATAATAACTATTATTTGCAGAAAAAATATTTATTATCAAGAAAAGAACAATCAATCAATTGATACTTAATAAGCTTACTAATTTCTAAATACAAATGTCTGGAAACAACGATTCTCAAAAATTATGGGGTGGCAGATTTACTGGTGAAACTGATCCTTTAATGCATTTGTACAATGCATCTTTACCATACGATTATAAAATGTATAAAGCCGATTTAGAAGGTACTAAAGTATATACTTCTGGTTTACAGAAATTAGGTCTAATTACAGAAAATGAATTATCAAAGATTCATTCTGGTTTAGATGAAATAAAAAAAGAATGGGATAATGGTTCATTTGTTCGTCATGCTAATGATGAAGATATTCATACTGCAAATGAAAGACGTTTAGGTGAAATAATTGGTCGCCATATTGCTGGTAAAGTTCATACGGGTAGATCTCGTAATGATCAATGTGTTACCGATTTAAGAATATTTTGTCGTGATACTCTTAATGATAAATTATTACCTTACTTAAAAGATTTAATCAATGTTTTAATTAAAAGATCTAGTGAAGAAATTAATATCCTAATGCCCGGTTACACTCATTTACAAAGAGCTCAACCGATTAGATGGTCTCATTGGTTGAGTTCTTATGCAACTTATTTTACTGAAGATTATAAAAGATTAGTTCAAATATTAGATAGATTAAATGTTTCTCCATTAGGTGCTGGTGCTCTTGCTGGTCATCCATACGGTATCGATAGAGAATTTTTAGCTAAAGGCTTAGGTTTTAATGGTGTTATTGGTAATTCATTAGTTGCTGTATCTGATAGAGATTTTGTAGTTGAATTAATGTTTTGGGGTTCCTTATTTATGAATCATATTTCTCGTTTTGCGGAAGATTTAATCATTTATTCTACAGCAGAATTTGGTTTTATTAAATTAAGTGATGCCTATTCTACAGGTTCTTCATTAATGCCACAAAAGAAAAATGCTGATTCATTAGAATTATTAAGAGGTAAATCTGGTAGGGTATTTGGTGATTTAGCTGGGTTTTTAATGAGCTTAAAAGGTATTCCTTCCACTTATGATAAGGATATGCAAGAAGATAAAGAATCCCTATTTGACTCTTTAATAACTGTTGAACATTCTATCTTAATTGCAACTGGTGTTATTTCAACGTTATCTGTTCAACAAGATAAAATGGCTAACGCTTTAACAATGGATATGTTGGCAACAGATTTAGCTGATTATTTAGTTAGAAAAGGTGTTCCATTTAGAGAAACTCATCATATTTCTGGTGAGTGTGTTGCAACTGCCGAAAGATTAAATTTATCTGGTATTGATAAATTAACGTTAGAACAATATAAAGCCATTGATTCTAGATTTGAACAAGATTTATTTGAAACGTTTGATTTTGAAAAAAGTGTTGAAAGAAGAGATGCAATTGGTGGTACTGCTAAATCAGCAATTTTAAAACAATTAGAATGTTTACAAAAACAAATTCAATAAAAAAGTAAAAAAACCACAGCGTCAACAACATAAAATAGAAACATTTTTATAGTAAATTACTTACTCTTTTTTCTTCTTGGATTATATATTTAATATACTATGTCATACTATTGTAAATATTTGATTAACTATTAAACTATAATAATGAATAGATGATTTTTTAATGTATTCGAATTTAGTGTTAATGAAATTTGAAATTGTTAAATATAATGGGAAAATTGAGAATGTTGCAAAGAAACTGTATTTCCCAAAATAATATATTTGGAAATAACCACCAACAGTTCTAATCTGATGGGCTAATCTTTGGATTATATTCCCATTAAATGACATTATTAATTCATAAACAGGTTTATGTAAACTTTCTGATATATTTGATCCAGGTAAATTCAAATGTTTATAATTAGATAATTGTCCACGAACTTGAAATAAACCAAGATTAATCATAATGACATTTAAAGATTTATAGTTTTGTAAAGAATGGTAAATAGAAGTAATGAAACCAGATACAAATAATTCTGTTGGATGATGAGCACTTTGTAAATTATAAGTTAATGATGGATTAAATAAAATAAGTTGTGTTTTAGAATCTGGTAAATGAGGAATTAATTTTATTAAAGTATTATAGTGTATTAAAATGTTAGAACGTAGTTCATATTGCAAAACTTCAGTAGTTAGTTCGCCAGATGGTTGATAAGATAAATTTGGCAACAATAAAATTGAGGCTAACTTTCTAGGTGGTTCATTTGGTCTTTTCAAAAAATCTGTAAATTTAGCTAGATCATTTTCTGATGATGGATTAATTAAATTAATAAAATCTGTTTCTTCTTCAAATTTTTTGAAATTGCGTGAATTTTCAGAGCAAATGAAGATGGTAAATCTTCTTCTATATAAATCCATTACTTGTGATCTGACAATAGGATCATTCATATCACCTAATACTAAAATACATTGAGATTCAGAATAAGGTACATGTTCTGGAAAGGACATCAATTGTTTTAATTTCCAAAAAATTAATAGTGTAGTAGCTGAAATACTTATTCCATACATCCAATTGTTTTTAATCAAATCCATAGTTTGATTCCCAGGTAAAAGACTAGAAAAAATACTATGTGATTCTGGAATTTCTGGTTCAAACACTTCGTGATCCGAACTAATCGTTCTCACAATACCATCTTTAATATTCTTCACTTTATTTATTACCGCATGTGATTTTTCACTTAAGAGTTCTAGTCCTTTTCCAGTTAATTTTTGTCCTGTGTTAAATACCTTATCAACAAAGTCTTGGTTATTAGACATCTTCTACCTATCTTTTATTTGATATTTTCTGCCCCTTGTTACTTTGAGCAATGATTCCCATTGTGTTTTTAATTTGCATGTGTTGAAAACCTTCGTTGTTCGTTGTTCGTTGCTTCCGGAAGTACTTCCAAAGTTTCAAGGATACTAAAATGTTTAGTTGTTTCTTCACCCTTCGAAACCCCCACCAAAAAAAAAAAAGTAGACTATTTAAAGGTCGAATTAATTGTTTGCATGTAAATCGACGGTCGATGTCTTTTAAATTGGTTACATTTCAGATATATAAATGGCAAACGTTAGGCAAGTGTGATTAATATCTTAAAAAATGCCATTTTTAGGGTTAAATAATCCGATTCCTAGAGGTCTAGACAACGAAGCTGAGTATGTCAAATGTCAAAATTTCAGTCTGATGTATAAATAAACGTTTTACTAACCTTTCATGTCTTTTTTAACATAGAAAAGCTGCAAGTATCTTAGAAAGTTTTGTGCAGCCCAACCAGGAATGGGGCCAAGATAAAGTCATTCCACCATCTGTTTTAGAAAATGCAAAAGGTTTAGCCATTATTACTATTTTAAAGGCAGGTTTCATGTTTTCAGGTAGGGCTGGTTCTGGTGTTATCGTTGCGAAGTTATGGAATGGAGAATGGTCCGCACCATCCGCTATTGGTATGGCAGGTGCAGGTGCAGGTGGTTTAATTGGAGCCCAGTTGACTGATTTTGTTTTTATATTAAATAGTGAAGAAGCAGTTAAATCGTTTTCAGAATTTGGTACCATTACATTAGGGGGGAACGTGTCTGTATCGGCAGGTCCATCAGGAAGAGAAGCAGAAGCTGCAGCCTCTGCGTCAACAGGCGGAGTTGCAGCTGTTTTCTCATATTCCCATAGTAAAGGTTTATTCGCTGGTGTTGCAATTGAAGGTTCTGCAATCATAGAAAGAAGAGATGCCAATAGAAAGTACTACGGTGAAAACTGTACTTCAAAAACCATTTTAAGTGGGAATGTTAAACCGCCTCCTGAATTTCATTCCCTTTATAACGTTTTAAATTCTAGAGCCTTTAATTCTGGTTACAATCACAAAGGTTCTAATTTATCTAATGATATTCCTTATTACCATTCAACAAATAGTAGAAATGAAATGGGCCGCAATACACCAATAACAATTGCAAACTATGGTAACGGTAACCGCAATGATTATTATAATGATGGTTACGAACAAGTTAACAAAGGGCAAAGCAATTTATCTTCCCTAGAAGCCTTAAGTAATTATGACAGTAAAAATGAAAAAGAAGGAGGATTCAATCGCAATTCTGAACGCCCGAAATTTAATGATCCAAAAAGAGAGCAAAGTGAACGTAATCAAAATTTGCCAGTAGCTACAAATAATAATTTTAGTGATGGACCTTTTGTACCAAATACTGAAAAGTCTCACAAAGTTTCAACTGCCAAAGCTTTATATGATTTCAATGGAGAAAGGAGTGGCGATATATCCTTTAAAAAGGGTGATATAATTTTTATTATGAAAAGAACTCCGACACAAAATGATTGGTGGGTTGGTTCTGTAAATGGCTTAACTGGTTGTTTTCCAGCTAATTATGTTGAAATATAGTAATAAGAGCTCATAAAAAAGTATGTATTTAAATAGTAAACAAACTATATGTTGTGTATAAAATTTATAGCGACATTTTTTCAAAGAAAAAAAATCATATACATTATTCAAGGGAATTTATAAACCCTAGTAATTTTAAGGTTTCTACAATCCTTTTGTGTAAATATTCTTCAAACTGTACCGCACAATTAAGTGTTAATAAAAATTTCCCAAGTAATGCCACATCTCCGTACCAATGAACTTTTATTATATAATCACATATTCGGTTCAAATCTTGTTCCTCGACAGATATGGATTTTTTAAGAAAATTTATTGTTTTTCTTACTTGTTTCTTTAGTGCTTCTGTAACCTCATATACACATCTTTGTGAGATATGAACACTTCTTTGATTTTGACTCAAAGAGGGTATTGAAATCATTTGTTGCGGTTTCCAAACGTATGGATTAAAGGCAGGTAATTCATACTGTTGATAAGAAAATGGAACAGAAATGGGAATCGAAGAAGCGTACGAGTCGAGATCAGAAAAGTTAGAATGCAAATCAAGGGATTTGTTAGTTGGTTTTAAAGTTGCACTTACTACCGAACCACCAATCAGTTTCCCATCAAAGAAATTTTGTAATTTTATACCATCTGATTTATTTTTATAAGTAAGATAACCCGTAAAAGCACCTTCTTGTGCATCATAACCAACAAGATTAAAGTGGTCAAAATGTAACCCAGCAGATATGCATACTTGACGAATAAATTGTTCTGACATAAGTTCAGTTAAATTTTTTAGGTAAACACATGTTTTACTTTTTGACTTTTTTCCTTCTTTTTGATGTTGCTTAGTTTTTGCTTTCGTAACTGAAATGACCCTCCCATCATAATCGGAATTATCCAGTTGTTTAATTGCCAACTCTGAGTCTGTTCCCTTTTTGTATGTAACAAATGCCCATTTAGCATCAAATTTTAAAATATCAGATGAAAAAACAGATTTTACCGGTCCAATTTTGCTGAAAAATTCCAATATTTCTTCATCTGTAGTTTTTATTGGCAAATTTTTTACAAAAATTGCATTTGGATGGGGAATATTTTTCTTTGTTTTTCGTAAGATTGCAGCTTGTTTGTCAATAAAAGTTAGTTCATCTTCTAAAATAATCTTTCTATCAATATTAGACTTTCTTTTGTCAAAATCAGGGAAGTTTCTCAGCTCTTTATCAAAATGAAGACCACATAAAATTTTTTTACCAAAGAATTCAGTATTGTTATAATCTTCAATAACTTTTGTCGCTGCTTTATCATCTTCATAATATACAAAGCCAATATCTTTTCTTTTGTCGAGTTTGCAAGAAAGAATTTTTCCGTACTTCCTGAAAATATCATAGAAAACTCTTGTCGTTAATTTTGGATTATCTAAAGGCAGATTTGAAAAAAAAATGTTAGTTCCAATATTTTTTCTATATGAACTATTGCGCAAAGATGGCATTATTTTAATTTCTCCACCAAAAAGAACAGTGTAATTATATTCATCAATGCATTGTTCTACATCATCTTTATTTTCAAAATTTAAATAACCGTAACCTAAAGACTTTTTTGTTTTGGAGTCGCGGCATATTTTAACAGACACGAGAGACAGAAATTTGCTAAATGCATCCTTTAAATTATCTTCTGTTACATCTGAGTTTAATCCACCAATAAAAAGAGAAATCATTTTTTTTTTTGGTTCATCATTCTGAAGTTCATTTTTATGCATTGATTCTTCTGCTTCACGGATATCATCTAAAAATGTTGAATGATTTTCTTGTTCTTTTAATTTTGGTTTTCCAAAACATTTAGAAGTTTCCTTTTTCTTTTCCTTTGTCATTAAATTATTTTTTTTCTTCAGTTTCAAATTTGATTTTTTTTCAAAATTGTTCAAACAAATATTATTTAAGATTTTTTTATTTGAAGTCGTAAAAGTACTCATTTTATTTGAGACAAATAAT
Organism: Jamesozyma hellenica; assembly: GCA_030571615.1. Taxonomy (NCBI): domain Eukaryota; kingdom Fungi; phylum Ascomycota; class Saccharomycetes; order Saccharomycetales; family Saccharomycetaceae; genus Jamesozyma; species Jamesozyma hellenica. The sequence goes on along the minus strand of JAJLYD010000189.1, from coordinate 9,823 downwards.
AATAATAAGGGTGAGTTGTTGTTGGGTTTTTAATTTTTTTTTGTTTGTATTCCCTGAAAATAATTGGGAAATTTAAGTTCAACTCTAACTATATATTAATATGTACCCCGACGGCGAACAATTCACTCTTACAACTTTTATTATAAAAATACTCTTTTTGGTTGTTTCTTTGTGTTTTATTTTTTTATTGAAACAAATAACAAGTCAATAACAAAAACCACAAAATTAAGAGGAGAATGGATAAATATGACGACAAAGTATCATTTATGTTTACTGACACTTTTCAAACAGATTTGAAAAAACTTTTGTGGCACAAAAATAGAGGTCTTACCCGGATTCGAACCGGGGTTGGTCGGATCAAAACCGACAGTGATAACCACTACACTATAAAACCTGTGATTGTTGTTTTTGTGATATAGTAGATGTGATATCACATAGGAATTTTAAAGAGCAATAAGCCTTAGGGTTTATTGCTAAGTCTTTAATAAATAGATTAGGTCCCCATATTAATACAAGTCGGTAATTTTAGAACAATATATATATATAAGAGGACGAGTAACACGAATCCTCTTCTTAAATACATAGTACATACAAAAAGAGACAGGCTATTTAATAACTACATCAGGACTATCATATTTGGGATTTGTTCTAAATGGCCAATAATAGTAGAAACAGCGTCTATAGCGAGTGGCATTTCTATTAAGAAGTATTTTTGTTAGTCTTCAGAGAACAACAATTTAACTTTTTGTTTTGTAGAGAATCCTAATTCTGCGGAAGGTGTGTTAAATACCCTCAACAGTTGATCTTTAACTATACAAAGTCCTGCTCTTCTTCAGGAAGAAACAAGTATGTACATAAATATTAAAGTATATAAACTTGTGTTTCTACTAGTTGTATCACGTTTAGAATTATCGGTCCATTCTGTTGTGTCTGTGTTTGTTCGATATCGCGGAATCGCAGTGAAAAATTTTCACTTCGGGAAGTGAGTTTTTCCGTCCTT
>JAJLYD010000188.1:0-92701 GCA_030571615.1 Jamesozyma hellenica | reverse complement strand
GATCCAAATGAATCTAAATCTTTATATAATAATTTAAAAGATGAGACTATAAAATTTAAAGAAATTAATGAAAAAGAATATAAATATGATATTTCATTATTAGAAAAATTTAAAAAAATTTTTTTTAATTTATTAATTTTATCATTATCAGGTATTATATATTTTGAAATTTCTAAAAATTTACATGATAATCATGAATTACATTCTGATTTTACATCTAAACCAATTATTATTATTATTAAATTATTTAAAATAATTTTTGGTGAAAATTTACCAATTTTTTTAGAAAATTATTGGATTGTTTATTCTATTGAAGGTATATTATTTGGTATAATGATTCCAATTATTGATAAAATATTAGGTATTAAATATAATGAAAGTGAGATTGGAACGTTATTTGGTATTTTAAGAATTGTTAATGCGATGTTTGGAGTTACGTATGGTATTAGAAAAATTGAATGGAATTCATCATTACAAGCTTCAACTGTTTGGTTTTTATTAAATATTATATTATGGATGTTTTTTGATGGATCAATTTCAATGTTAATTAATGTAATTTTAGTTAGTTTAGGTGTTACATTAAGTTGTGTTTGTGAATTTGAAAAAAATTGGAATTTTTCACAATTTGTTTATTTACAAGATTTTTATTTTTTAGGATTTTTAATATTTGGTAAAATTGGTAGATATTTATTTAATTAATTAATTAAATAAATTAAATTAATTAATTAGGTTTTATTATTATATATTTTTAAAAAAATTATAAAAATTTATTACCCATTTATTTAAACAAAAAATTGTTAATAAAGTTAAAATTATATATGACAAGGTAATAATTAGTTGAAAAGGAATTATTGAAAGAAATAATTTATTAATTGAACAATTAATAAAAAATTTTGTATTTTTATTAGGTTTTGGATAAGAATTGATATCAAATTTAAATATTATATAAGATATATTTTCATTTTCAAAGTAATTATTAAAAGAATTTGATTTATATGAAATTGGTATTATAGCGCTCCAACAAATTTTAAATGATGATGATGAAGATGAATTTTGTAAAACTTTTAATATTATTAATTCTTTATTATTTATTTTTTGTGTAATATCGATTTTAAAATCTTTGTTAAAATTTTTTGAATTTTTTAAATCAATTGTTAATAATTTATTTTTTTGTAAAGTATCTAATTGTGAAGAAGATAGTTTATTTTTTGAAGGCAAATGAATTTGAAAAGTTTCAGTATTTGCAGATACTATAATAGAAAGAGACAAGAGAATATAAAGAAATTTAAATATAAACAAATGATTTGATGATTTCATTATGGTCTTTTATTTTGATGGTAAATTAGTTGTGAAATAGAAAATAAATAAAATTTTGAAATTGAAAAAATTTAAATAAATGTTGTTTTTTTTTTTAATTATACGAAGCACATGATTAAAAAATGGATTTTATTTTCAGTGTAAAGGGGGAACAAGAAAGAAAAGGGAAAAAAATGAAAATGAAAATGAAAATGAAAATGAAAATAAAAAGAAGAAGAAGAAGGTGTGGAAACAACGGGAGTTTATTATAGATTGAAAGCAAAAGTGGAAATTGTTTGTAATACTGTTTTAGATATGTTGTTTACAGATGCAAAGGATATAGAGGTTCATAGCGATGGCGATGATATCTTATTTGAACGGTTTATTATTGAAAGTAACAAGGAATTGGGGATAGAAGAGGTTTATAGTGATTCTGTAGTAGAAGAAGTTGGTGATCAAGATGGCGGAGGTGTTGTGACGCAAGTTGAAGAAGCGGAACGTGAACGTGAACGTGGACATGAATTACGGTCTTCTATTAATAACATAATTGATGTGTTAGAGACGGAATTGCAGAGATCCAGAGGAAATCAGGTAATTGGTAGAGATGAGGGTCGAAATGGAGATGAAAGAGATGAAAGAAACGAGGAAGAACGGGAATTGCCGATATTTGCTCAGAGAAGGTCTTTCTATGGGATATTAATTCGAAATTTACTGTTGCTTGATTATTTCATCATGATTGTTTTGTTCCCATTTTCTATATATAACATAATAAGGAGTGGATTCAGTTCGATAACGCTGTCTGAGAATGATTTCATTGCAGAGATTCGGTTGTATTTGAAGTTTACAAGAATGGTGACGGAGGGTAACGCGGAGAACACGATATTTGGATACGCGGGCGGCGGGGAATCGCGTTCTGTTGGGCTGCTGGGCAAGTTTCACAACGTGTTTGTTTACTACACTTGGTGGGTGGTGAAACGGGCGGTGGAAATGGATGCGGGCGTTGCGGATGTGCTGTTGCGCGTGTACAGCGTCGTGATCCGCGTGTCGGCGGTGGCGGTGTACCTGGTGTACGGGCTGGGCGGGACGGTGTATCTCGTTTTCTGCGTCGTGTTTTTCGCGGTGTGTCTGTGTGTCACGGTGCAGCGGAGGTACGCGCACGTGCAGACCCTCGTCGCGCACGACTTGGTCACGTGTGCAGCGGCACCGGCACCGGCACCGGCACCGGCAAGCATCACCGAAATCGACGCAAACTTCTGACCAAAAGCAGGGCTTGCCAGGGCTTGCCACCCCGCGTTTTCTCGCAACGACGACGTCTCCACCCCCACATTCTTTTTCCAGCTCAGCTCAGCTCGGCTCGGCTCAGCCCAGCCCAGCACTCCACGACTAGGGGATGCCAATGCACAACCCTAAGCAACACCAACACCAACACCAACTCCAACTCCATTTTCGAGACCCAGAAATCATATTATCCATCCCGTTCGGTTTCATTTTATTTATATAAACTTGTGCTTTCAACGTAAAAAATCATTGCACTGCATTACATCCACCCCCACGGCAAATCCAAATCACAAGTTGGATATACACCTACCTACTCCTCCAGCTTTGCTTTTGCTAAAAGAAAAGAAAAGAAACCAAACCAAACCAAATCATGACTAGTTTGTCATATAATATACCGCACAATTCATTTTCAAATATCGATAAACTCCCTTCAAATGGTTCATCTTCTTCGTGCACCACTGAAAATTACGATTCATTATCCATAGACACATCTTCCTCAATGGAAAACTCTATACACGATACTTTCTCGCTTCATGATCCAAAAAATTTTTTCTTACAGTATATTGATCCATTACCGGCAAATCCTCCAAATTATGAAACAATTAACCCTACATCAAAAATTGATTTTCCCGTGTTCGAATCACAACACGACCCATCAATTATAAACCCACCAACCTATTCACCTTCAATTGAAGGTATAACAATGGTTTCATTAAGATTAGAATATTCATCAATAAATAATCATGTAGGTCTTTTAAAAACAAAAATTTGGAAAAATTTTATAATGGAAATTAATTCAACTCAATTAAATTTTTATTATATAGATAATTCATTAACAAAAAATATTAAAAATTATTATAAATTTTTTAATTTAAATGATTCATTATTAATAATTGAAAAAATTAATCAAAATAAAAAAAAATTTATTAATAATAATAATTTATTTAAATCTTTCTCTTTACAATATGCTAAATATGGTTTACCATTAGATTATATAAATAGAAATAAATTAAATTTATTAGATATTAACGTCATAAGATTACGTTGCGAATCTCAACAATTTTTAATTAGATTATCGGATATAAATACTTTAATCGATTGGTCAAATAAAATTAGTATAGGTATTAACCTTTCAATTGATATTCAATTTAGAGATTATCCAAAATATAGAATAGTTCCAAGAAGAAGAACAATAACAAGAAGAGCAACAACAACAACAACAACAACAACAGATTATAATAATAATAAATCAAATAAATCATCTATTATAGAAAACATTATAAACTTTCGTAACAAGAAAAAAATTAATAATCAAAATTCTTTAAAAAATAAAATTTTATCTAATAAATATCCTTTAACCTTTGATACATGTTCAATTTCAATAAATTCTAATGAAATAATATTAGATGATAATGATAATAATTATGATTCAATTTCAATATCATCATCAACAAATTATAAATGGCAACCAATAATTAAATTATCTTCAAAAGAAAAATATATTAAGTCTTGTTTACGTTGTATAAAGACTTTTAATGAAGATTATTCATGGTTTGGTAAATTAATTTGTATAAATGATAAAAATCCAACTAATATTATAAATAATTTACCAATTTATTATATTAATTCAACAAATAATAATAATAAAGAAAAAAAAAAAAATAATTTTATTATTAATGATCAACAATTATTAATAAAAAATCATTATTTAAATTTATATATTCAAACTCCTGATGGTTTAATTAAATCTGATAGTAAATATTTTCAAAAATGGAAAAAATTATATGAAAAATAAAAAAAAAATTATAATTATAATTATAACAAAATGAAATATTATATTAAATTACACAAAGATAAAATTAAATAATTATTTAAACAATAACACAAGCTGGATCCCAAAATAATCCTTTAACAATATAATTATCTTTCTTTTCAGATGAATTATTTTTTTGAGAAGCAGAAGTAGAAATAGTAGTTGGTTGCATGTTGTTTTTGTTTTTTTTTTTTTTTTTTGAGTTTTTAATTATTGATAATATAATTGGAAATTAAAAATAAATGAAAAATAAATATATACTTATGGGGGTTTTTATACTTTTATTGAAAAGAAATAAATATTTTATTCATTATTTGTTTTTGTTTCAAGTTCATCCATCATTTTTAAAACCATGTAAATTACCGTTTCGGGTAATTACACGATGAGGTTTTATAAAAAGAAAAATATATATATTTATTTTCGTTTATGCATATCACGTATAATTAAAATTTTTATGAAACGTTTCAAAAAGTGTATTTTTATTACAAAACTTCTTTTGATAAAATATTTGAAAAATATCTTTTCGAAAATTTTAATTCTAATTTTTGAAAACAATTACAATTTGAATGATAATAACATCCAACAATATTACCATTAATAATATCAAATATTATATAATAAAATCCATTAAAAGAAACTCCATCAATTTTATCAATATTTAAATTCGATGTGAAAAATCTTTCTTTCCATTTCATAAAGATAAATTGATCATTAATTAACCCATTTGAATTAATTTTTTCAAATTTAATATTTTTGCAACCTTTATTAACTGATTTCCATAATTTATTCCAATGAATTAAATCAATTTCATTTGATACTTTAAATCCATTAAAATAATTCCCATTTGGCCAACTACTTGAAATAATTTCAAATTTATTCCAATCAATTATTATACCTTCAAAATAAGTACTAATTAAAAAATAATTTTTTAATAAATTTTTAATCTCTAAGATTCCAGTAATATGAGGATTAATTGATATATCATTCTCAAAAATATTTGTCTTTTTAATAATTATTTTCACTGAATTTCTCGTATTTTTACCAAATTGTAATCCTTCAAATACACATCCTGGTTGTAAATATTCATTGTTTTTAATAAATGATAAATCAATTTTAGTCATTGATGATTTATCATTCTCATCTTCTTTAGCATCATTAGAATTTATTAAATGACATATATTTGGTTCTTCCTGTATATAAGAAGAATTGCTTAAAGATGAACATAATTTTAAATCCGCTAAAAATGGAAAGTTAAGGTCTAAATTGAGAAAGTTTTGCATTTTCCAATATTAATTTATTGATGATCAAGAAGAAAAAAATGACAGCAAAAAAAAAGAAAAAAAAACCATGTTTAATTGCTTATAATAATTTCAATATATATATATTAAAAGCGTTTTCAAGTTGTTTGCCTCTTACCGTTCAGATAATTGCCGCATTGAATGTATTTAAATGTTACCTTTATTTATTTGTGCTGCTTCAAAAACTTTTAATGAAAAGGTATTGAATGCACATTTCTTGTAAAAATAACCCAATTTCAATAACAGTAAAAAAGAAAAAAATGTGCCAGCGATGCAAATTGTTATGGCAAACATGAACTTGTTAGATTAAATTACATAGATTATTTTGTGCCATTTTTTCATTTTTTTCAAGATTTGTACCAAATTTGCCAAAAATCATACAAACGTAAATAAATAAATAAATAAATGTATACATTATTAAAATTAATTGCCAAAGTGTAATAATCTTCCAAAACAAACCATTTAATTTACTCTTGTTATTTCTTTAAATTTGCATATTTTGACAAATTTCAGTCGTTCAACTACAAAAATTGTACGCAAGAAAAACAAAACAAAACAAAACAAAATAATTTTAAACTCTTCATTCAGTATTTGAAAACTAACAAGATAAAAAAAGAATGACAATCAAAGCAAGATTTTGGAATCAAAATGCTCTTTTAAAAAAATTTTGCAACAATTTTGAATTGAAAAATGAATCATCAGCAAGAAAAATTATTAAAAAAGCTGTGTTTTTTGTACTAATATGCCTTATTATTAAAAATATTACAATTATATACAACTCGTCAAGATTTACATCAAGGCATTACAATCGTTCTACTATCTCAGGTAACATACAAAAGGAGACATATCCAATCTTTAATGAACCCATGATGGATTTTGATGATGTTAACGTAGCGGATAAAAAGAGATTGATTGGATTTATTTTATTGTGCATTCTTTCCAGTATACCATTTTTCATTTAGCTTGGAGCTTAATAGATGATAATCACTGGATTTGACTTTTTTTTGGTGATCATAAATGTATATAAATTAAAAAAATTTTATTAAAAATAAAGGTTGCAATGGACTCTTCAATGATTGAAACAGTTTTAAATTTGAATCATTGACACTGATACTTGGTGCATGATGAACATCCATTTCGTATAACTACATTTAATTAACTTGTGTAAGTCACTCAAGCTATCACAAGCTGGATCAAGGTATCTGATAAAATTTATTTAATTATATAATTTTTATAAAATTATTTTAGTTTAAAAAAACAAAAAAAAAAAAAAAAAAAAAAAAAAAAAAAACACTGAAAAATGAAAAAAATAATGGTCTTTAAATTTTAATGAAGTGAAAAAAAAAAATTTATATATATATATATATATATACAACACTTTAAAGGTTTTTCGAACAAAACCAAAATTAAAAAGTGAAGGTTGTTCGATATGAGCTCTAAAAGATCTCTTAAAGAAATTTTGGATTCTGAATATGTTGAAAATAGCAGTGATTCTGAAACTGAAAATATCTTAAACGATGAAAATGATAGTGAAAACAAAAATGAAAACGGTGAAGAAATTATTGATTCTTCTTTATGTATAGAATGTAGAGATATGAAAACTGAAATTATTTGTAAAGATTGTGATGAACATTTTTGTGTTGTTTGTTTTGATATGTTACATAGAGGTGGTAAGCGTAAACTTCATGAATTTGTCAAAATTGGCAATAATAATAACGATAAAGCACTAGATAACGAAAATGAACAAAAAAAGATACAAGATAATATTAATAGAGAAGATAATTTTTCATCTATGGAAGAGGATGATGAAAATCAAGATTCTGAAATTAATAATAATAATGTGACTTCTGTCGATGATAAAATTTTAAAAATTTTAAGAGAAAACGCTAAATTTATTCCATTAAGATTAACTCACGAAGAAAGACATTTATTAAGATTATTAGAAGCCGCATTGCAAGTATCTGAATACACAGATCGTGTAGACATTTTATCATACAAATCAAAATCAAAAAGAATAGTAGAACAATTAAAAGAAGTTTGTTCTGTTCTTACTGGTTTAGTAATTGCCTCGAATTTAAAAATTGGTAAAAAATTACTTGAATTAAGAAATTTTTCTGATAATGCTAAATGGTTTCAAGATGTATTTGAAATTGGTAGACGTTATAAAATTATGAATCCAGAAAGAATGAGAGATACTTATGGTAAATTATGTTACATGGTAATGGATTCTAGACTTCCTCAAATTGAAGAACATATGGAATTTCATTTATTTAAACCAATTAAAACAGTAGAATCTTTTCTTAACTCTGTCAATGTTTCCGATAATAATTCAATGAATTTATTTAATGATAAATTAACGTTATATGCCACATCTCATATTTCACCTGTTGGTAAATCTAGAACACAAATTAATAAGTTAATAAGACAAAAAGAGAATGCAATTGAAACTATTGCATCTAAATATAGTAACAAATATTACACCAAAGAAGATATTCGTCAAGTTTTATATTCAATTGGTGATTATAACGCTTATATTAACATGAATAGAAAACCAATAATGCGAATGCTTGAAAGATTAGAAATTTTCCGTCAACCAGAAATTTGTAAAAAATATTCCATTGGTATTCAATATGGTAGAAATGGTTCTCGTTTAACACATGATCATGAAAGACAATGGAATTATGTTCAACAATCATTAACTTTATGGTCCATTATTCAAAGAGAAATGATTCGTTTATGGTATATGGCTGATTCGGATTTATTTGATGGATCATCATATAGATTAGCATCGACTGGCCATGGTTTAAATCGTATTAAACCTTGTCCAACTATTTATAAAGAAATGCATAAAATTATTGGAGAATGTCGTTCCAAGACTGATTCTTGGGTTGGATCTTCAGTTGTTCATTTAGGTGATGATGCTGTTCCCAATGCTTTATTTTTCTTGGATAAGTATACCCAAGTTCCAAGTATACTAATTCCATTTGATCAAACTCTTTTAAAAATTAATGATTTGATTAAAAATGATTCATATTTATTAGAATATATTAATAAAGAATATGGTTCAGTTGATGATTTAAAATTAACAATCTTACAAGATGCTTTCGCACATATGTTTGATGGTTCTGGTGCAGATAATTTTTACATGAGTGGTTCTTGTATTGATGGTAGATTAACATCAGCTTGGAATCATTGTAATGAAATTTCTAAAAAAAAATATTACAATATTTTCTTATTAACTTCTTTCAGTGGATTTAATGGTTCTGAAGGATTTTAAAATTTTGTAATTGTTTTAAAAAAATAAATAATTTTGTAAATAAATTTATAAATACTCGCCAATTGAATTTTCACAGACAATATATATGCACTTCATAACATCACTTCAAAGTTTTTGGATCGACAGTATCATCGAGTACTTCATTTTCACTTTCAATTTCTGCAATTTCTGACTTTGAACCAATAGCCATTTTTTTAACTTTTTGTTTTAATTTTGAAATGATATTTGTATCGCCTTTAGAAATTTCTTCCGCAAGGGATGTTTCCTTTGATGGTACATTTAATTCTTTATTGATGACACTTTCTAAAATTTGTTTTCCAACTGGAATATTATCTTTATCACTATTAATTTCCTTTTTTAGTAATTCTTTTGCTTTTTCACTTGTAATACTATTCCTTGGTGTTAATCCAGTTGGTGCACCACCAATTCTATGAACACGTTTTTCTTCTTCAGAAAGTTCCAAAACGTTTGCTGTAAAACTCACTAATGATTTTGCACTTTTACGTCTCGTCCATCTTTTAGAATCAATATTTCCATCCACAAATGGAGAATCAAGAGTACCAATACTGGTTGTACGTGAATTTCCTGAAGAAGCAGATTCAGAATCTCTCGGAGTACGTGGTAATCTTACACAAGATAAACCTACGTCACTAATCCATTTTGCCACTAAAGCGGTCCAGCCACATTGATGGGAAGCACCTAAACCTCTACCCGTGTCACCATCAAAGTATTCGAAGAATGTAACGTAATTTTCAAAATGTGGATCATTGGATAAAAAATCTGAATGATCACCATAATAAATAGCACGTTCACCATTATCATCTTTAACAAAGATATGGATCATTCTATATGCTAATTCTTCTGCAACTTCAGCTAAGTTTAAGTAGTCGCCAGAACCAACAGGACATTCAACTTTAAAATCAGAACCGTAATATAAATAGAATCTTTGTAATGCTTCAATAATTAAAAAACTTGTTGCTAACCAAATTGGGCCTCTCCAATTCGAATTACCACCAAACATACCTGAATCAGATTCACCTGATAAATATTTAACGATATATTCATTACCATTGACATCCATTTTAAATGGATGTTTTTCATGATATTTTGATAGCGACCTAATACCATAATCTGATAAAAATTCATTTTCGTCTAATAATCGTGTCAATATGGCTTCTAATCTTTCCTTTGTAACTAAAGATAATAATAATCTTTCACCAACACCTTTCTTTGACATAGAGGCAATATTTCTACCAAAAATTTCTGGACGATTATTAATAAACCAATCGACTCTTTTTTTAAAACTTGGAAATTTTTCCAAGATACTCGGTTCTAAAGTCATTGATGCATATAAAGGAATTAAACCAACTAAAGATCTAATATGTAATTGTTGTTTATTATGTTCACCCCAAGATATTGCGTCATAATAAAATTTATCATCTTCATTCCATAAATTTTGTTTTCCAGTCTTTTCACAAACACCATTAATATCAGAATATTCATATTCAAATGACATTGAGTCACTAATTAAAATAAAATGTTCAAAAAATTTGGATGCAATGGATTCATAAACTGGATTTTCTTTTGCTAATTCTAAAGCTATATTTAACATTTGTAAAGAAAAGAAAGCCATCCAACCTGTTGAATCAGCTTGTTCTAAAGTACCACCCGTTGGTAAGGGTTCAGATCTGTTGAATACACCAATATTATCTAAACCAAGAAATCCACCTTCGAAAACATTTTTCCCTTGAGTGTCTTTACGATTTACCCACCAAGTAAAATTTAATAATAATTTTTGGAAAACACTTTCTAAAAATTTACGATCTTCTCTACCATAAAGTTTTCTTTCAATTTTAAAGACACGGTAAGTTGCCCATGCATGAACAGGTGGATTAACATCATTAAAATTCCATTCATAAGCCGGAATTTGACCATTTGGATGCATATACCATTCTCTTGTTAATAAATCTAATTGTTTTTTAGCAAAGTTTGGATCAATCATTGCTAAAGGTATACAATGAAAAGCAGTATCCCAAGCTGCAAAGAAGGGATATTCCCATTTATCTGGCATTGATAAAATATCTTCAATATAAAGATGCTTCCAATTTTTATTTCTACCATTTGCTCTATTTGGTGGTGGTCTTGGTTTAACATCTTTATCACCATTATACCATTCATCCCAAGTGAAATTATAAAATTGTTTTGTCCATAATAAACCTGCAAAAGCTTGTCTTTGAATGTTTCTTAATTCATTACTAATTGGTAATGGAGATATTCTCCAATAAAATTCATCAGCTTCTCTTTCACGATTTTCAAAAATTTGATCAAAATTATCTTCATCAATTAAAGCTAAATTTGAAGTATTAAAGATTTGATTCTCATAATCATTTGTAAATTTATATCTAACTGTAACGTATTCATTTGGTGGAATATTTTTAAAATGATAAACTGCACAAGCCTTTGTACCTTTATTTTCTGGATTAATTGCATCAGTTTTACCATTAACTATATATTCTTCAAAGGCATCTTTTGTAAAATTTGAAGGATTTTTTTTTTCATTAAAAAGTTTAACTAAATTTGATTCATTATCGGTAAATAATAACAATGGATCGATATCATCAGTTTCATCATAATCATTATCATTAAATATACCTGGTGAAGGTTGAAAGACAATTTGATTATTACCAAATTTTTTATGATTAACATTTATTAAATTAGTTTGATTTTTGTCTCTTTTTAAAGTTGGTTTTTCAAAATTTTTATCTTTATTCCAATTCCAAGTATTTCTAAAAAAAATTTGTGGAATAACATATAATTCAGCAGATTTTTTTGCACTTCTATTATAAATTGTAATTCTAAAATTTAAATCATTTGGATTATCATTTGATTTTGCCATTTCAAAATTTATATCAAAATATGGGGTATCATTGTCTTTATCATCTTTAAATAAGTTTTGAATTTCATAAATTTCGAATTCTTTATCATTAAAATTACGTTTACCATTTTCTTTAATTAAATCATCATATGGATAAGGTAAATTATAAGGATATTTATATAAAGATTTCATATAAGAATGAGATGGTAAATTATCTAAATGATAATATAATTCTTTAACGTCTTCACCATGATTACCTTGAGGGCCAGTCAAACCAAACAATCTTTCTTTTAATCTACAATCTTTTGCATTCCAAAGAGCTAAATTCATACAAATTAATTGTTTATTATCAGAGACACCAAATAAACCATCTTCACCCCATCTAAATACTCTTGAATTGGCATGTTCGAATGGGAAACCTGACCATGCATCACCATTAAAAGTATAATCTTCACGAACAGTTGCCCACGAACGATCTGATAAATATGGACCCCAACGATACCAATATTTTTGATGATTTTTGTTTTCTTCAAGCCTTTCCTCTTCCCTAGTTAAAAAATTCATTAAAAGAAAGAAAAATGTTTTGTTTATATTATTATATTACTTTTAAATTAGTAGAAAAAAAAAAAAGAAAGATTATATTTCATTTTAAGAGGTTTTATACTTGATTAAAAACATCATTATATGTACATGCCAATCAATATAATTATTTAACTTATCAAGGGGGCATTTATTCGTTAAATAATTTTACTATTTTAGGGGAGAAATGAAGCAACTTTTTTTTTGGTTTTAAAAAAAAAAAAAACTTCAAGAAAAAAAATTATAAAATATTTCATTTATTTGAAATTGAATATTTTAAACAAAGTATAAAATTAAAAAAAAAAAAAAAAAAAGAAAAAAGAAAAAAAGGAAAGAGAGAGGAAAGTTAAATTGAATGTCGTTAGTCATAAAGAAAAGGAAACGTAATATACATATATTAGAATGATGCTAGCCATAATCTGTAATTTTGTTGTGCTACATTAGCGTATGAATCTAAAATTGATTCATTGGGGTTTTTTAAAGATTGATCATTTGCATGTAAATTTGAACGAGAAATGTTGTCTATTTGTGGGATAATTTTATAATGATCCGATTTTATGTAATCAAAATTTGAGTATTTATTTATTTGTTCTATTGAGAATAAATTTTCGTTAAATGGAAAATCAATTTTTTCATCATTTTCAATTATGTTGAGATTAATATTTTTATATATTAATTCTTTAGGCACGTCAATGATTTCTTTAGAGAAATTATCTGCAAACGATAAAGGGAAGACACAATCTTCATTATTTTGTTGGGAAGTGTATGACATTGAGTAATTTATATAATGCAATTGAATGTTGATTTATGATTGTAAGATTACGTTTGTGAAAGAAGAAGAATAAGATCAAAGAATGTGTTTCACACATATTTTAAGACACACACACACATATATATATATATATATACTAATAAGAATAATATCGCATTTGATGGTTTGTATATTTATGTATTTATTTATTTATATGAAAACACTTCGTTGAGTTGTTTTAGGAAATGCACTATTGCAGTTTTTTTGGTGTATAAAAAAGGTGTGGGATGCGAAAGTTTCCAAAAAAATTAAACGGTTTTAACGATTGAAAAAATCAAGTAAACTGCAAGAGAAAGAAATAACGATGTCATCGGTTTCACCATGCCAGAAACAAGCATGTGCTATTCAAAGTATGTAAAGGGATGAAATAAAGAAACAAACAAATTGGCAGTAGTGTTCGGTGTGCTGTGCTGTGTTGTGCTGTATCGCATTTTATTTTATGGTGAATACTTTTACTAACATGATGCAATGGATGGATATTTTCTGTCCACAACAAACAATACAGACTGCTTAACACGTAACAACGCAGACGAAAAGAAATGCCTTGCAGAAATTAACAAACTGTATGCATGTTGTGCTCTTTTTTACAAAAACAATGAGACAAATGCACGTTCACCGTGTTGTCCTTTACCGGATAAGGTAACAGCGTGGAAGAACAAACACTAGTTACCAAATACTTTGAACCCTCCTTCTCTCCGTTTTACCCCTTTCAAGAGTTTCTTAGATGGGCATACGCGTTTGGACAACATAGATGGGTAACTACACGGAGTAAATACACTGAGTAAATATGTATATATGTAAAGGCATTAATTTTATTCATTGCAATACCAACTGTGCATAAAACACTAATTTTGTTCATACAGTGCCTTCCTTCTGTACAGGAGTTTACTTACCACCACCGTTGCCACGTTGCCACGTTGGACAAGCTTGTACGTTGTGCTTTGTCTGATTTAACAATTAAAAGTCTGGTTGTGTTTTCTGTGCACATGGGTTACAAGACTCTCACTTTATCTTTTAAAAAACGCAAGCACGTTTCTTGTCTCCTGTAAATCAACCATAACAAGAATTTCAGAGAAAATTTTTACAATGATTTTTACAAGTCACCTATATATATTAAAATGTACGCGAAGAAATATCTAATCATAACTTATATTTTATTCACAGTTCTAGCGAAGATACTTTTCACATTCCCCTATAATGAGAATTTATCTAAGATCAACCGCGAGCACGACAGTAAAATATCGAGTACCTTACCGTAAAACTTACAAAGTAAATTTTATAGGTCCACTGGCTTATTTCATCCCGGAACAAATCGTGACTCTGGGTGTCTATTAATAAAAGACATTGTAGGGTCTTTAAATTGAACAATCAAAAGAAAAAACCAAATCTTAATCCTGTTTCTGTTGTCTGAAATTGTTCGCTTTTTATATGTACAAATTTTTTTTTTCTCGCGAAAAATAAAAATAATTTTTACGTATATGAAAAGAGGGTAACATATTTTGTTAACGTTGTAAATTGTTTAGGGCTTCTTATGTTTCTAGTAAATTAATAATGCTATATTCGTTTATCATTACTGTTCAATCTTCAAATCATACAGCATTGCATGATCTTCTCTTTTATTCAAAAAATTTATATGTATTTATCGTTTTAATGATTAAACTGTTATTAAGATATAAACTTTTTGTTATAAAAAAATATTTATATAAATGAATGTTTTAGATAATACCTATATCCGTAAAAAGTTAATTTAAAAGTAGTGAAAAAAATCTAATAACAAAAAAAAAAAAAAACATAAGAAAATGAAAAAATAAGTGTATATATAATTTATATTTACATATATTTCTTTATTTTATTTCATTTTAATTCTGTGTTTTTTTTTTCTTTTTATTATTCTAACAAATAATTAAATTAAATTTAATGACGACGAGAAGCAGCAATAACGTTGTTCATTTCTTCAACCTTAGCCTTAGCTCTCTTTAAAGAACCTAATCTCTTCTTGGCAATCTTCTTAGCTCTCTTTTCACCAGAGTTTCTAATTAAATCAATTAATCTTCTTTCGTATGGAGCTAAACCAGAAATTTCTTTAACTAAAGAACGAACAAATTTAGTTCTGTTAGATGAAGCACCCTTCTTGTAAGAAATCTTAGCAGATGGGGTCATAGAAGTAACATTCTTACCTTTGTTTAAACCAACAGCGATACCTATTATTAAAATTTAAAATTAAAATTAAATCAGTTAGTATTAAAATTCACTAAAATTAAAACGTTTTCAAATTCTAAAGTTGAAACTCATTTTATTTTCATTTTTATTTTATTTAGTTTCTCCTTTAAAAAATGTATAATGGATTATTAATATTTATATCTATCCCATATGTAAATTCTTTTCCAAATTTCTTTCCCATAAAAATTTATAAGTATTTCCTATCCTTCTTTTCAAAAATAAAATTAAATGAATTCTTTTAATATTTTAGAGTACATACCAGTCTTAACAGCCATTTTTGTATATATTGTCGTTATTGTACGTCAACTATTACATTAAAATTTATAATAGTTAAAATTATGTTTTTATTTTAACATTACTCATTTTGTATATACAATTAATTTTGGTTTCCAATTTTCACATCGCATCTTGGAAGTAAATCAGCTAAAAAAAAAAAAATGAACGGTATTTTTTTTGTTTTTGTTTTTTGTGTTTTTTTTAAAATGAGTTTTAAAAATAATTTAAAAAATTCAATAATGTCAAGATGGAAAGAATGTACGGGTGTACATAGTCATTACCTCAAAAATAAATTGTTAGCTATAATTTCATTATTACAAAAACAAACCGTCAGTTAATAATTATTTATAGTATTACTGTTTATTTACATGTTAAAAATAAAAATCACTGGATGTTAAATTCATCCCTATCATTTACCCTTTAAATGAAATAGTAGACAAATCAAAATTGTATTCATCTAACTTAAATAGAATTTGTTCCATACTTGCATCACGATATAATTCCGCAAATTGTGATCTAGATAATTCTAAACCATCTGCTTTATGTTCTAATCTTTCTAATGGTAATAATGAGCTCAATAATTTTCCTTTAGGTTCTGTAATCTTAATTGATTTACCATTGACTTTACCATCAAAATAAATAATTACATCATTTCCATTCTTATCTTTAATTATTTCTAAATCTTTTAAATAATCTTTACTTTGAGATTTTTTAGCTAATAAAACTTTATAACGTAATTTCCATCCCGCAGGTCCCAGCTCTTTAATTCTTGCTGCTTTATCTTTAATTAAATAATTATCAATACCACCTTCTTTACTAATAGTTTTTAATACTTTAGCAGTTAACTTTATTCTAATTCCTTTACCTAACGTTTCACTCCACAATGTCTTTTTCACTATATTAGGTACCCATGATCTTCTAATTTTATGTTTACTTTCAGAAACACTATTACCAAATTGAATAAAAGATCCACCATAAAGGCCAAAATTACTTTCTTTAAAAATATTTGAATCACCATATTTATATTCTGGAAACTTTTTATCAGTCTTTGGAACATGCCTAGGTTTTCTATCACCAATTTTGTAATTTGGTTGTTTTGCAACCTTTCTTGTTTCAACTAATTTCCATTCTCTAAGTAAATTAACACTGGAAGTAAAGGTTCTCCTTATATTAAATACTTTAAATACATTCATATTAGTGCCTTTGGAACAGAATTGCTAATTTACTTTTCAACGTTTACAATTACTTTTTTATTTTAAAAACTAATTTAAATTTAATTTAATTTTCAATTTTCTCTATTTTTTTTTTTTTTAATTTGTGAGCGAAACAAATCTCAAATTTGAGACAGCTGGCTATTTTAAAGACAAGACAAGAATTCAACCAGACAAAATACCATCCATCCATCCATCACAAACTGTTTTATTTCAATTTTTAGAAGTTCATTTAACGTATGCACTGGAATTATCCATTACAAAAAAAAAAAAACATAATTTATTAGCTGTAAATTCACTGTATATACATATATATTTAAATGGTCACGTGGTAATTCCATTTCTATATTATAAAGTTTATATATATCCTTGTTTTCATTCTATTTTTTCTATCTGTTTACTTGAATACTTTCTTAAATCCTGTCCAACCACCATTTAATAATGGAGGCAACGTATGTTGAGATGATTCATTTGGGTCTGAAAATGGAATACCATCTCTAGTTGCCTGTTCGATATTTTCTATCAATTTTTGTAAAGAATCAACTCTATCTTGTAATATTAAATTTTCTTGCATTACTTTGGTATTTTTTTTCAAAGTTTTTTCAACATCTTTTTCTAATTCATTTGGAATATTTTTATTAGAATCTGTATTATTTTCACTTATTAAATTATTTAATTCTTTTCTTAATTGCAAAATTTCCAATTTCATTTCTGTATTTTCTTTTTCCACAGATTCAATCTTTAATTGATTTTGAAGTAATTCATTTGCAATGGTAACATGCTCTCTATTCAATGAAGTATAATCCTTTTCTAACTTACGAACTTCTTGTTGAAAAAAAATATTTTTAGCTTTAATTGCTTTAAATTGTTCTTCTTGAGCTCTCTCATTTCTATAAATATCAACATATTCATTTTCATAATTAACTAAAACCTCTGGTGTAATTTTTGTCTTTGTGAAAGCATCCATCAAAAATAATTTCACATCAAAATTTTCTGTAGTTAATTCTACGGGTTTTACAATTTTTATTTCGTTATTTTCCATATCGTTGCTTTCAGTACTTGAAACTCTGACCATGCTCTCTTCTTTATTTTTCAAATAGCGATTAAATAAGCAATTTTGCAAATAATCTAGTAAATCATCAAATTCCAAATTTATTAAGTTATCTTTGTTTTCACTCATTAATACTAATGCAAATTTTAATAAAGAATCTAAACCTTCAAAAAAAATTACATCCAAAATTATAATGACAAACTCGATCGGTAGCTTATTAGAAAAGCATGTAATAAACCATTTATATACAAACATTGAAGACCGAATACCTTTCTTAACCAAATGGTCATATAAACTATTACAGTTTTCTTCCAATAATCTATCAAATTGATATAGTTTAATCGAACAAATATCTGAAGCTTCCATGTAAAATTCTGATAAACCATATACTTTCATCAATATTGTTAACATACCAAAGGTTTTCAATTCATCTTTACCGCATACTTGAAAAATTGAATTTACAATATTAATTAAAGATGAATCGTATTGAACCTCTGGCATTAGCAATAAAGTTGGATTCAAAACATTATATAAAGGCACCACTATATCTTCATTAATATTTTTCTTGAATTTTAAATCTTTTAGAATTATATCTTGTTTTTCATATTCTTTTTCTTTTAATGTATCAAATATTGGCTTCCATTTATGGAATTGATTAAAAGTGATTGAATTCCAAATTTTTGATCGACTTTTACTATCAATACCATTTATAAGTTCATTTTCTAAAGAGCTTTCGTTTTTAGTTAAATATTCTATTGGGTTAGCTATAACGTTCTCCCAAAAATCATCTGAATTTATTTCACTTAAAGAAGCTTGTGATTCAGTAAATAAACCCTCTGCTTTTACGTATTCCAAATTTTTTGCAAGCCTATTCACTACCATGCTCGTTTTAGATCGATTTGGCAAAGAAGGTGGTAATGCATTGGAAATCTCATGGATACCACGAGGTGGTAATACCGGCGCATCGGAAGAGTGATATTTTAAAGATTCATTTGAGACAGCTAGTAAATTACTAGATGCTAATTGAGGATTTTCAAAATCTTCCAAAGCAGAATTAATTTTATTTTCTTCAGCTTGTATTTCAGGCACGGTTTGTAATGAAATTGAGAGGTTTGGGGAAATATCACATTTTTCCGGTTTTGGTACAATTTCTTTGATATCCTTATAATTTAAGGAAGTATTCTTCAGTTTATTTGTAGCACCTTCTTTAGAATTGGTAGATTCTGATTTTAGATTTTTGACAGAGTTAGAAGAATGTATAGAGCTAACTTCTAATTCTTGCTCAGATTTATTTGAGGCCTTTTTAAAATCAAGTTCGTCCTCGCTCATTTTGATAATTTGTATTGATGATATAAATACTTATTTTGAATATTAAATATTAACTGGTTTACAGTCGATGATAGCTCTCCTTAATTTGAGTTGTTATTTAATTTTGTTTCAGGTTTTCGGTAAAAAATGTAAAATTGCAATAAAGACAGAAACATGATAAACCATGAAAATTTAAGAATATTATGAAAAACTATAGCAAAAAAAAGTATATATAACGTAAATAAATTGCTACACAATGAAACCCAACAATTGAAAAGAATAGATAAAAAAAATTAATGAAATAAGAAAAAATGCACCAACATAACTAGTAACAGTTAAAAGTGCCAATTGGATAAACAGTCCGTCTATGTACAATCAGATAAGACAGGAGAAAATTCTACCATGTTAAAGCTCTCTACAGACGAAAAGGGAGACACTGTATCTTTTTCAAAGTAATCAGGATATATGATTCCCGATGTGATACCCAAATCTGATATATACCTTTCGGTTTCTGTGATTGAAAGATTCGGGAAATGAATTTTAATATTGTCTTTGGTTTTTGTTATTGGCAAGGAACCATAATTGGAAAAAATCTTATCAATTGAGTCATGAATTTGTGCAACTTGTGCGATATTTTCTCTCCATTGTTTTAAAATTGAATTATTTAAAAAGGAAACTGTGGTTATATCTTCAAGTTCAATTTTTGGTAAAGTGAACTCGATATATGTCCCGGTATCTATTCTTTGGTCATTCATCAAATTGAATAGTTCCGTTTCATAACTGTTATTATTTACGGGCAAAGGTTTCACGAATAAATTATGAATCGAATTCAACAGCATCCTAGCAGCATCGCCCGTATATCCGATGCATTTTGACGAGTAGAATGTGCTTAAATTTGCTTGTGATGGATACGGAACTAGATCCCAAATCTTTATTATGTTTTCTTTTGAGAGTCTCTGTGGTTTTGTCACTGAATAGTTGGTGATTCTAGTCGGGGTAGTAAGTCGATGAGTTTGCCTATAATTAAGCAGGCGAGTACACCAATAATAAGGCAATAACCTTTCGTAGCTTTGAAGGCCAATGAAGAGGTTACGATTTCTGGAGACTGCAGGAATATGAATAGGTACCGGAGTGGGTCTGACGACGGACCCTGGACGAAGTATCAAACGGCCTCTCAGAACGCTACCGACTCGCTTGTCAACGGTACGTCTGAGATTGCTTAGTTGCTTGCGGGTCACATTTACCCACTGCTTCCAGGTATTCGGTGCCATCGTGAATATTCTTGATCCCTTTCTTGTAGTGGAACAGACTTGTTTTGCTTGTGTGTGCAACTTCAACAGAGTGGCGTTTTGATACTCCAAAGTATTTAATCACATTAAAATTTGACGCGTTACCCGAAAACTTGCAAAACACGAACAGTGCAAAACAAGTAAAGCAATAAAGAAAGCTCTTCTTGTATGTAATTGGAAGTCTCGATGACTTGCAAGATGGCAAAGAGAGGCAACCACCACGACGAACTCAAATTTTGAATAGTTGCAAATATTTAACGGACTTGGTTTTAGCACATCTTGAATAGCAGACGATTGTAACGGGAATACTGAGCTGTATGAAGAGAATATGGTTCCCAAGCTGTCGCATAACCTAAGAAGAGAACATAAATGGCTGAGGGATTCCAATTCTGCACAACAGGACAAAGATCTAGTCTTAAATATAATAAACAAACAAATTACTAATAGTCGAATAGGAACTCAAGCCGGAACACAGAATAATACGACCGAACTTCCCGCTACAGATAACACCTTTATCAGTACAGCCGCTAGTAACAAGACGAATAATAACGTACCCACACCAGTTAGTAATTTATCTACTACTTCAAAAGTAATTTCTAGAACGCAACCGGTAGGAAATTTTGAAAAAAGTTATCAGCCCACTGTGGCGTCTGATAAACCTGATATTTCAAACCTATCAATAGCAACATCAGCAAATGTAACAGTGATCGACAGAAATATACGAGAAGTTTCCCATACGGTTATAAATTCAACTGTACATGATTCTCTATTAGAAACTGAGCCTAAAACTAGTCTTTCCAGAAAATCTTACGCAAATTTCAACGATAGAAACAGAAGTAGCGAAGCTGAATTAATAAATTTACAGAAACAACTGATAACACTGTTAACACAACAATCCAATAATCTTATAGAAAAATGTAATATTATGGAGTCAACCTCATTGTCAGAAGATGCTAAACGTACCCAATTAACAAATGTTATTAATCCAAAATTGAAAATAATGGAATCTGAACTGGAAATTTTACAAGTTCAAGTAAATAACCTTTATCAAAAACTAAACACGCTTCAAATTTTTAACTCTATTAACATATCAAATATACAACAAGCCACTGACCAATCTAATGATTTTGTTTCGACATTGAGTTCTTCAAAAGAATTTAATAAAGCTTCTCAACAAACTTCCAAATCAACTCATAGCGACATTATAGAAGTTTTGGATGAGGATGATGATAATGATAACGATCCAACCATAATACCTAATGATATAATAAAGGGACCTTTTAGATCAGTAAGCAACGTATATGAAAATTCCAATAATATCAATCCCAATATTCAAGAAAAAGGTGAATCCAATAAAATACAAAATGGAATGATAACAGGATCTCCTAAACCAGCTCGAAGCTTACGTGAAAGATCCAAGAACATAAATTATAGAATTCCAGAAAGAGATGATCCATTCGATTATAGAGTCGGTAAAAAAATTAGAGAATCACAACTAGAGAAAGATGATACAATGGAAGCTGAAGATGATATGGGGTCGGATTATATGAGTACAAGGGATGAGGAAAGAATTTATGATGATCAAATACATCAAAGTGATTTAGATTTTGTCGTCAATGACGAAGAAGTTGAAATGAATACCGATAATGACAAAGAAGAAGAAGAAGATGATGATGATGGTCATTCAGAATTAAACTTAAAGAAAAAAATTGAACTAATACTGTCATCTCCTATAAAATCAAAAGAAACCGTAAATGCCATTGATTTATTAGATGATGATGATGATGATATCTTAATAAAAGATACTGAAAATTCTCAAAATACAAATCACATTACAATGTCACATTCTGATATGGAACTTATAGATAGTGATGATGACTCACGGAAAGATTTAGTAAATGAAGACGAAAATGAAGAATATGACTATTTATCAGATAGCGATTTAGAAAGGTTTGATGAGGAAAGAGAAAATCAAACTCAAATGTTAAATATTCAAGAAATGGATAATGATTTGAAAATTATTACCGAAAGAAAACTTTCTGAGGAAAGTGTTAATAAATTTAAAGATCCGCCTATGATTAAATTGGAAAGGAAAGAAACAGCTAATTTGCATCCACTCAGCAGTGACGAGGACGATGATGATGATGACAACTCATTACTTGATAGTATACGGAAAAAAAACGATAATGTCAAAATTAATAACAAAGAACCAAGATTTCCATGGTCAGATGAAGTCGATTTTCGTCTTCATCAAATATTTAAATTACCTGGATTTAGACCTAATCAATCAGATGCTGTAAACGCTACTTTACAAGGGAAAGATGTATTTGTGTTAATGCCTACAGGTGGTGGTAAATCATTATGCTATCAATTACCAGCCGTTGTTAAATCAGGTAAGACAAAAGGTACAACAATCGTTATTTCACCATTAATTTCTTTAATGCAAGATCAAGTCGAGCATCTTTTATCCAAAAATATTAAAGCAAGCATGTTTAGTTCCAAAGGTACCTCGGAAGAAAGAAGACAAACATTTAATTTATTTATTCATGGATTACTTGATTTAATTTACATTTCCCCGGAAATGATAAGTGCTTCAGAACAATGCAAAAGAGCAATAAAGAAATTATACACAGATGGAAAATTAGCTAGAGTGGTCGTGGATGAAGCACATTGTGTCTCTAACTGGGGTCATGATTTTAGACCAGATTATAAGGAATTAAAGATATTTAAAAGGGAATACCCTGATATACCAATGATGGCTTTAACTGCTACAGCAAGTGAACAAGTTAGGATGGATATTATTCATAATTTGGAGCTTAAAAATCCCGTATTCTTGAAGCAAAGTTTTAATAGAACAAATTTATTTTATTCTGTCAAGAAAAAAAATAAAAACACCATTTTTGAAATTTGTGATGAAATAAAAACTAAATTTAATAATCAAACTGGTATCATTTATTGTCATTCAAAGAACTCATGTGAGCAAACTTCAGCGCAAATACAAAGACATGGTATTAGATGTGCATTTTATCATGCTGGTATGGAACCTGAAGAAAGATTAAATGTGCAAAAGGCGTGGCAAAATGATACTATTCAAGTGATTTGTGCTACAGTTGCATTTGGTATGGGTATTGATAAACCAGACGTTAGATTTGTCTACCATTTCACAGTTCCTAGAACATTAGAAGGATACTATCAAGAAACAGGTCGTGCAGGTAGAGATGGAAAATATTCTTATTGTACTACTTATTTTTCATTTAGAGATATTAGAACGATGCAAACAATGATACAGAAAGATCAAAATTTGGATAGGGAAAATAAAGAAAAACATTTAAACAAATTACAACAAGTAATGGCTTATTGTGATAATATAACTGATTGTAGAAGAAAATTAGTCTTAAAATATTTTAACGAAGATTTTGATTCCAAGTTATGTAATAAGAACTGCGATAATTGTCGTAACAGAAAAAATATATTAACCGAAGAAAGAGATGTAACTCAAATTTCCAAAACCATTGCTAAATTAGTAGACTATATTCAAAATGATCGTGTAACATTAATTCATTGTCAGGATATCATTAAGGGTTCAAGAAGTTCTAAAATTGTACAAGCCGGTCATGATAATTTAGAACAACATGGTGCAGGAAAAACGATGCTAAAATCGGAAATCGAAAGAATTTTTTTCCATTTAATAACTGTAGGTGTCATTCAAGAATATTCTCTTATGAATAATAGTGGATTTGCTGCCAGTTATGTGAAACTTGGACCAAATTTTCCTAAATTAATGAATGGAAATTTATCTGTTAAAATGCAATTCACTTTGTCTCCAAACAATTCAAGACCTTCTTCTAGGGAAAAAAGCAATGTCTCTGAGTCTAGATCGCGCTCTTTTGAACCACCCAGAAATAATAATCCATCTATCAATATTCCAGAACCTACTTTTATTAGTGCCAAACAACATCTGCGTGCGTATACATACAATGATAGTACATCTACATCATTGCGCCAAAATAGTGGACCAATTCAATTAAAAAATAGACAAGAAATGCGTTCTACCCAAGAATTAAGTGAATTGACATTTGCGTATAATAAATTAAAGGAAGTATCTTTGAATGTGGGTAATAGAATGATTCCACCTGTTTCTAATTTTTTACCTGATTCTTTGATTAAAAAAATGGCTACATTATTACCTGCTAGTGAAGAAGAGTATAAAAGTATTACGGATGTCACTGAAAAACATAGTCGAAAGTATAAATTTTTTAAATCTACAATTACAGAATTGAAAAGAAGAAAAAATGGTATAAAGAGCGTAGTAGATAATAATTCATATTCAAATAATAGTATTGTCTTGAGTGAAGGCAGTAGCATTCCTGATATTTATAGTAATTCAATTTCACAAGCTACTGGATTAAAGTCAAGATTTTTTAATATGAGTCAGCAAGAACTAAAGGAAAATGAAGCAATCATTAATACATTAAAAGAAAGTCAATTAAAGAATAGTTCTTCTACTTTAGTAGGGTCTTCCATTAACAATAACAGAATTAATAAACCATATAATAGACGTGGTAATGAGAATTTTAATTTTAGTAATAATAGTAAAAAAACCAAGAGTAATTATTACAGTGGTTACGGTAATAAATATTAAAAAAGTAACTTCATATTGCATTTTTATACATAATAATATTGTATTCTATCAATTTAATATACATTATTTTTTTTATTTTTTAAATTTATTTTTTAATTTATTTTAATTTATTTTATTTAATCTTGACTTTCAGCAGCAACTTCTTCGACACTTGGACATGTACACATTAAATTAATATCACCATATGTATCATCAACCCTTGAAACAACAGGCCAAAATTTATTATCTTTCAAAAAAGGTAATGGGTAAGCGGCTTGTTCACGTGAATATTCACGAGTTTCCCAATCTTTAGAATTAATTAAATCCTGTAATGAATGTGGAGCATTCTTTAAAATTTCACCATTTGATTTACCTTTAACAACATCTTCAATTTCCTTTCTGATTGAAATCATTGCATCTACAAATCTATTTAATTCATTTAAATCTTCAGATTCTGTTGGTTCGATCATTAATGTACCTGGAACTGGGAAAGCTAAAGTTGGGGCATGGAAACCATAATCTTGTAATCTTTTTGCAATATCAATTGCTTCAATATGATATTGTTTAAATTCTCTTAAATCGATAATAAATTCATGTGCACAATGTTTTAAAGCACTATCTTTATCACTAATAAATAAAATTTTATAATGATTTTTTAATTTATACATTAAATAATTTGCGTTTAACATTGCAAAAGTACTTGCAAATGGTATACCTTGATTACCCATCATTTTAATAAAAGCAAAAGAAATTGGTAAGACTAAAGAATTACCATAGGCTGCAGATGAAACAGCATCGATACTTTTTGATGAAGTGGTTTCAATTTCTGTAATATCATGAGTTGGTAAGAAATCAATTAAATGTGATTTAACACCAATTGCACCGACACCTGGACCACCACCACCATGTGGGATTGCAAAAGTTTTATGTAAATTCAAATGACAAACGTCAGCACCTAGGAAGCCTGGAGATGTTAAACCTAATTGGGCATTCATGTTTGCACCATCTAAATAAACTTGACCACCATTATTATGAACAATTTCAATTGCATCTTTAATACCTGGTTCATAAAGACCATAAGTTGATGGATAAGTAATCATGATAGCAGCTAAATTATCTTTATATTTTTCAGCTTTTAATTTTAAATCGATTAAATCTAAAGAACCATTCTTTAAACATGAGACAGGGATAACTTTAAGACCACACATGGCTGCGGAAGCAGGATTTGTACCATGTGCAGAAATTGGAATTAAACAAATATTACGATTTGATTGATTTTTGTCATCTAAATAAGATTTTATTACACGTAAACCAGCATATTCACCAGCAGCACCAGAATTTGGTTGTAAAGAAATTTCATTAAAACCAGTAATTTGGCAAAGATCATTTTTTAAAGATTTAATTAAATCGTAATAACCTTTAACTTGATCCTTTGGTTGGAAAGGATGAATGTTTGCAAATTTTGGCCAAGTGATTGGTATCATTTCAACTGTAGCATTTAATTTCATTGTACATGAACCTAATGGAATCATTGAATTAGCTAAAGAAAGATCTTTTGATTGTAAACGGTTTAAATATCTTAACATTGCAGTTTCACTATGATAAGTGTTAAAAACTTTTTGTGATAAAAAATTATCATTTCTAATAAAATCATTTGTTAAACCCTTTAAAGAAGTAAAATTTTTTTCAAAATTATTTATAAAATCATCAAATTGATCATTTGAAGTTAATAAAGATTTACCATTATTAAATAATTTTAATATATTAATTAAATCATCTTTTGTTATTGTTTCATCTATTGATAAAGAAATTTTTGAATCATCTACTTTAAAAAGATTAATATTAAAATTCTTGTAAGCGTGTTCAATAAATTTATTTGAATCATTAACATCTACTGTTAAAGTATCAAACCATTGATTATTTAATAATTTAAAGTTTGAATAGTTTTCATTACTATTTGAAATTAAAAAATTTGCAATTATATTTGTCATTAAATGAATTCTTTTTGCAATATTTTTTAAACCGTTTGGACCATGATAAATGACATAATTTGCAGCAATATTTGCTAAGAGAGCTTGAGCAGTACAAATATTTGAAGTTGCTTTATCTCTTTTAATGTGTTGTTCTCTTGTTTGTAAAGCTAATCTATAAGCTTTGTTACCTAATCTATCCTTTGATACACCAACTATACGACCAGGAATTTTTCTTGATAATTTATTTGTAACGGAAAAGAAAGCAGCATGAGGACCACCAAAACCAGTTGGAACACCTAATCTTTGTGTTGAACCTAAGGCGATATCAGCGTTAAAAGTTGATGGAGGATGTAAATAAGTTAAAGCTAATGGATCTGTTGCAACGGATAAAAGGGCTTTATTTTCATGTAAGATATTTGATAAATTTTTCAAATTTTCTTGTGAAGTAATTGAACCATCAGTTTGTGGGTATTGAATTAAAGCCCCAAAAGTTTTATTATCGATTAATTTTAAAGTTGAAGTTAAATCATTAGAATTAAATTCTATTAAATTAATATTTAAAGGTTTTGATCTTGTTTTTAGCACTGATTTTGTTTGTGGATGTAAATTTTTATCTATAAGGAAATTAATTTTTTTCTTATGATTAACGTTGAATGATAAGATCATTGCTTCAGCAGCTGCTGTACCTTCATCTAATAAAGAAGCATTTGAAATTGGTAACCCAGTTAATTCGGAGATTATAGTTTGAAAATTTAATAAAGATTCCAATCTACCTTGAGAAATTTCAGGTTGATATGGTGTATAAGAAGTATACCATTGAGGATTTTCTAATAAATTTCTTTGAATGACGGGAGGTAATATGGTACCGTAATAACCTTTACCAATTAAATTTTTAACGTTTGAAATATTTTTATTTGAAATTTTTTGTAAAACGTCTAACATTTTTTGTTCTGTATAACCATTATTTGGTGCATTCAAATCTAATGGTTTTCTCTGCAAGACATTTTTTGGTACTACAGAAGTTACAAATTGTTCTATATCTTTATAACCCATTGTATTTAACATTTTTCCAGTATCATTTGGTGATGGACCAATATGACGTCTTAAGAACGTATCTAAAGGAGTGTTTAAATCATTTGGATTAGAGTTATAAAGGTCGTTATATTGTTTACTAGTTATATTTGTGACGTTATAGTTTATAGAAGTATTATTGAAGGATCTAATGTATGTTGATGAAATACGATTAGAGAATTTTTTTTGAAATTTTAATTGCCCAGCAATTAAAGATACCTTTGATCTTAACATGAGATAAAGTTTGATGGTATCTGTATTTGTCTTAATTTAATTTAATGTAATTTAATACTTACATGAGGGCAAACAAGATTAAACAAAAAAAAAAAAGAAAAAAAATTCAATAAAATGTAGAAAGTAATAATAGCTTATATATAGAAATTATTAATGATTCAAGATATGGATTTTAGAAGATTAAAATATCTTTATTGTTATCAGTTGCAACTGAATAATTTTTTGTATCTTCGATTATTGAACGAAAAAAAAAAAAAAGAAGGGTTTGCAATTAACTGGCGGCGCAACCCTAAGCAAAAGTAACAAATATGTCACGTGCTAGCACAAATACATAGGGTTGCTCTGCGTTGTTTTCAAAATTTGACACATTTAAAATAGGGGTTTGTCAAGCAGAGTCAAATTTTGTGGAGAAGTCAAAACAAATTTTAAAAAAGGAGTCAAAAAAACACGTCACGTGGTTTGTTGCTGCGTGTTCGAAACTCGGAAGGAGCATTTTTTGCATTTCGTTTTGGTGTTTATTTTTTTTGGTTTTTCGATTTTGGTTTTTCGATTTTTTTGCTTGATGAAAAAAAATTTATGTGATTTTTTGTTTTCTGCCAGAAAAAATGCATGTACCAAGACCAAATTATACAATATAATATAGTATAGTATAGTGTAGTATCTTTATTAATATCATAGTTATTATTATTATTGCTATCACTATTACTACCATTGCCATGGCACGTCAAAATTTTATAGGGATGGTCGTCTCCCAAGGAAAGATGCAAAAAACCGTTAAAGTTCGTGTAGAAACCAAAGTCTTTAATAAAAGAATCAACAAAGAATTATTTCATAGAAATGACTATTTAGTCCATGATGAAGGCGAAGTTTCTCGTGAAGGTGACTTGGTCAGAATAGAATCGACAAGACCTTTATCAAAGAGAAAATATTTTGCCATTGCAGAAATTTTAAAGAATAAAGGTCAACAATTTGCTAAATTTGAATCACAAGCAAAAATTGATATTGCAAATGAAGAAATGCAAAAGACAAAACAATTTTTACAAAGAAGACAAGATCGACTAAGCATTAATAATAATCAAACATCTTTATTAAATGATATTCGCACAATTCAAAAGCATTTAAGTAATAATGATTTATCTTCAATAGAATTGACTGAAATTAAAGAAAAATATGGTATTACAACAAATTTTTCAAATGATACTATAAAACAAATTTTAAATTTAAATATCAATAATTTAGAAAAAAATTTAATTTTAAAACGTTCAAAAATTGATAATATATCGGAAAAAATTAATGATTATTTAAATGATGATGAAAAATTGAATGAATTTTTAATACTAAATGGTGTAGAAAAACCTGATCAATTGAAAAAAAATATTAAAAAAAATATTTTAAGAAAATTTTTATTGAAAAATGATAATGATGAAAAAACTCTTGTTTAAATATTTAAATTATAATAATTATAACTCATGTATATATAAGAAAATTAATTAATTAATAAACAAATTAATAAGTAAATTTTAATAATTACATTTATATTTTTTTTTTTTCAATTCTTTCATTCATTTATTGAAAATATTCATATTTTTATTCATTTCGGACTTTTTCAATATTTAGAAATTAAAAAATTGAAAATTATTAAATTTTTAAAAATAATAACATAATAATAATAATAATAGTAATAATAATAATAATAATACCGTTTACTCATATAAAAATGCTATTTTGGAATATTAGAAAAAATGACTCCCCAACTTATATTTGTTGGATTTGTTTAGATGAAGCCAAAATCAACTCGAAGAATAAAAAAAATTGGATTAATCATTCATGTGGTTGTAATTTACAAATTCATAAAGTTTGTTATTTGAAATGGATTTATAATTCAATTGGTAAAGATTTTAACATTGAAATTTCATCAATTAATGAATTAAAACATGAGAAATTTAAATTTATAATTAATTTTAAAAAAATTTTCATGTTTAATTTAATCGATAATAAAAAAAATTTAATTAATTTATCAATCTTTAATAAAATTAATTTAACTTTTAATTTAATCAAATCAAATTTTTTTTGGAAAATTTTAATTGATCCATTTTTATATTTTATAAATTCATCAATTTTAATCTTACAAAAAAATTTAACTTATCCATATCAATTTGTTCAATTACAATTAATTAATGATGAACAAAATTTTTATGAAAAAAGTAAAGATAAATGTCCACAATGCAAAAAAAATATTATTAACCCACTTAATGTAAACTTCATCAACAATTTTAATATTAAATCATTTTTATTATTATTTAATTATCATTATCAATATTTAATTAAAAATCTTATACCATTAATTTTATCATTATCATTATTATTTAATCCTAAAAAAATTTATTATAAATTATCACTTAATTTATTACGTAAAATTTTTCCAGAGATATATTTAAAAATATTATTAAATACAAGTACTTCAAAAGCCTTTGACATTTTCATTCAAACAAAATCTGGACAAAATTCAATTTCAAATTATAATAAATTATTATTATTATCAACTCCATTATATTTATTAAGTTTTACAACTATAAATTCATCAAATTTTTTATCTGATTTAAATTGGATTTATCCAATAATTTTAACTTTACGTTTAAGATCATTAAATTGTATGAATACTAATTTTTTATCAAATTTAATAATCTTAATGAAAATAATAATATCATCATTTAATTTTATTTCAAAAAAATTTTTTTTTACTAATATTGACAATACTAATTCATTTTGGGATAATGTTTGTTTAGATATTAGTTCAATTTATGATGAATTATTAAGAGCATGGATAATATGGCCAAATTTATCAAATTTATTAAGTTTTAAAATAATTAAACCAATTTTAAATCATTTAAATTTGTTTAAAAAATTAACACAAAATGAAATTAATTTAATTTCAAATTTTTCTTCTTTTTCATTAATTGGTATATCTTATTCAATTTTTAAATCATTTTTATATAAGTGGAGAAAACAAGAAATTAATTCAATTAAGAATTTGGTTGATTCAATTTCAAAAGATGATGATAATGACGATGATGATATTAATTAAGACTATATGTAGGGAAAGTGTTTAAAAATTATTATAAATATATATACATATATATATTGTTTGTTTATAAAATTTAAATAAATCGCTAATTTTATTTATTTATTTTTTTTTTAATTAGAAGTCTACGTTTTATAAACAAATCATAAAATTTTTATTCTTTTGATTAGTAATTCTACCTTTTTTTTTGTACATTAAAATTTTATTTTCAAATATATTTTATTTATTTATGGTAAGTAATATTAATTTATTTATTTATTTATTTATTTACGTTAATTAATCAACTTCTTCCATTTCGGTATCAGCAGCAACTTCTTCAACTGGAGCTTCAGTAGTAGATTCAGCCTTAGATTCATCTTTTTCTTCTTCTTCTTCTTCTTCATCAATGTTTAAACCTAATGAAATTAATCTGTTAATTCTAGAAGCAAAAGAAGTTGGTTCTTCTAAAGTGAAACCAGAAGTTAATAATGCAGTTTCGTATAATAAGTTAGTTAAATCTTTAACGGTCTTATCTTGAGCACCACCTTCTTGAACTCTCTTTAATAATTCCTTAATGATAGAAGATTTTGGAGAAATTTCAAAAGTTTTCTTGGAGGACATGTAAGAAGACATGGTAGAATCTCTTAAAGCTTGAGCTTTCATAATTCTTTCCATGTTAGCGGACCAACCAAATTGACCAGTTCTAATAGCAGCTGGAGAATCCAATAATTTATAAGAAACAACAACTTTTTCAACTTGTTCACCTAAGATTTCTTTTAAAGCTTTAGTTAATGGTTCAAATTCTTTAATTTCGTTTTCTCTTTCAGCTTTTTCTTCTTCAGTTTCTTCTAATTCGAAATCTTTAGTAATATCAACTAAAGTTTTACCTTCGTATTCTTTCATTTGAGTGAAAGCATATTCATCGATTGGATCAACTAAGTATAAGACTTCAAAATCTTTAGCTTTTAAAGCGTCTAAGAATGGAGATTTTTCAACAGCTTTTAAGGATTCACCAGTAATGTAGTAAATGTTCTTTTGATGTTCTGGCATTCTAGTAATGTAATCAGTTAAAGAAGTTAATTCATCAGAAGATTTAGTGGAGTTGTAACGTAATAATTTAGCTAAAGCTGGTCTGTTTTGAGTATCTTCGTGAATACCTAATTTAATGTTCTTGGAGAAAGCACTGTAGAATTTATCAAATTGTTCAGAATCTTCAGCAATTTCGTTGAAAGCTTCAATTAATTTCTTAACAATGTTTTTCTTAATAACCTTCATAATTTTGTTTTGTTGTAACATTTCTCTTGATAAGTTTAATGGTAAATCTTCAGAGTCAACAACACCTCTAACGAATGATAACCATTCTGGAATTAAGTCATCAGCTTCATCAGTAATGAAAACACGACGAACGTATAATTTAATGTTTTGTTTCTTCTTCTTAGATTCGAATAAATCCATTGGAGCTCTCTTTGGAATGAAAAGAATGGCTCTAAATTCTAATTGACCTTCAACGGAGAAGTGTTTAACGTATAATGGATCTTCCCAATCGTTAGAGATAGATTTATAGAAAGCGTTGTATTCTTCTGGAGTAATTTCAGATGGGTTTTTAGTCCATAATGGTTTAGTCTTGTTTAATTCTTCTAATTCTTTAACTTCTTCTTTAACTTTCTTGGTTTTTGGTTTCTTTTCACCTTCACCTTCTTCATCTTCAACTTCTTCTAATTTTGGTTTTTTGTCATCAGTTTCTTCTTCTTTCTTTTCTTCTTCTTCTTCAGTTTCTGGAACTTCCTTTTCAACTTCTTTTGTAACTAATAATTGAATTGGGTAAGCGACGAATTCAGAATGTCTCTTGATAACTTCTTTAATTCTTTTTTCTTCCAAGTATTCTAATTGATCATCTTTTAAGAATAATCTTAAGATGGTACCTCTACCAATTTTTTCATTAACTTCATCTAAAGTAACGGAAAAAGAACCACCGGCATTAGATTCCCAAATGTATTGTTCGTCATCGTTATTTTTTGAGATGACTTGAACTCTATCAGCGACTAAGAAAAGGGAGTAAAAACCAACACCGAATTGACCGATCATGGAGACATCTGCACCAGCAGATAAAGCTTCCATGAAAGCTTTAGTACCGGATTTAGCAATGGTACCTAAGTTATTAATTAAATCGGCTTTAGTCATACCAATACCAGAATCTCTAATTTCCAAGACTTTTTCTTCTGGTTTTGGAGTTAATCTAATAAATAATTCAGGTTCAGATTCTAATTGTTTTGGATCGGATAAAGATTGGTATCTAATCTTGTCGATAGCATCGGAAGCGTTAGAGATCAATTCTCTTAAGAAAATTTCTTTGTTAGAGTAAACGGTGTTGATGATTAAACTCATCAATTGAGTAATTTCAGCTTGGAACTCAAAAGTTTCAGTGGACATTTTGGAAGTGCTAACTGTTTTGTGTAGTGTAGTGTTGTGCGGTGTACTATGGTGATTTCAATTCTAACAAGAGAAAGGCAAATGAGATTAGACAACTAAACTGAAACATAACATCTTTTACGGTATTAAATTGGCGCTTATATATACAAGGGATCGTTTTCTGTTCAATAACGAACGCGGCAAAAATGCCTCCCACCGAAATTTTTTTTTCTTTGTTTCTTCAACGTTCTAGAAAAACCATTGTTTTAGTCTGTGCGGCTGTTTCTGTTGCGGGAAAACCCAGACACCGTAGAATCGTTTCGAACGCCGTGGAAGCCGGGTGATGGCAGGGTAACCGCTGTGAATTTATTGCAATTCATTCGATACACACATACAAACAAAGAATATTATAGAATCAACAACGAGCATCAGCAGCACCCGTACTGAGAGTGAGCTGATCAAGATTCTCTAGTACTTCAGCCACTTGATCACACACCAAGTAGTCGTTGTCCCGTGTTCTTGTATACGCAAGCAAAGTGTGTAATCGAGCTGGTGTATACTTGTCCTGCAGCAGAGAGATTCCAGAGTTATACAACAAATCGTATACCAGACGTACTGCGCTTCTTCTCATCAAAAATGCATTGTCCTGTTTTTGATTTTGATTTTGATTTTGATTTTGCTGTTGCTTTTGCTCTTGCTCTTGTGCTTCTTCTCCCTCCTTCAAATCCATTTCTAATTGTAAGATCCCAAATACACAATCCAACATTTCATCAACTCTTGAAGATATTCCATTTGCATTAACTTGTAAACAGACACCAAGTATAGACATGGAAGACATACGAATTCGATTATCTTCCTTTCCACGACAACGTATAATCTCTAAACAAACATCCAATATAATATTGGCATAATATCCTTGAAATAATTCATTCTCCACTTGAATATAATTAATAAAAACTTCACCAATCTTTAATCGATCATCAAGTTTATTTTTACCATTTTCATCTTTATAAATTTCACTTAAAAATGGAATAGTATATTCTTTATGACTTTCACATAATGATGCAAGCCCTTTGATAGCATTCAAATAAATAAATGGTTCAGAATTTTTCAAATATTGTAAATGTAATTTTATTACACGATCAATCGATATCACTGAAGATTTCTTTTCAATAAGTTGACGTAATTCCATTAATCCATGCGCCTTAATTGGTATTAAAGGATCACTCAAATTTTTTAATGCTTTATCTAATAAAATTTCATCTTCATTATTATCTTCATCTTTATCATCATCAATCATTTTTTTATTGTTCTCATTTAAAATTTCTTGAATCTTATTATGAAGTTCATTACATTTAACTAAATTTTTTTCATTTGAAATTAATTTTAAATCTATTAATTTTAATAAATTATCTTGTTGTAATAAATTTTTTATCGATGTATTATTAAGTACAGTTTCTAATAAATTTAAAATTAAATTAAATGAATTCATCGAATTTATTTGTATAAAATCTTCAATTTCATCTTCATCATCATCATCATCATCCGAATCAATTTCTTTTTCTTCAAGGTCATTTTCATTAATTTGAACAAATTCAAATACATCATTAATTACAATCAATATATCTTTACTATTTTTAATAATATCTGATTTAAATTCATTATTTAATCTTTCTAATAATTTTAAATCTAATAAAATTAAAATATTTTCAGAATTTTTATCATTTTCATTAATTTTTAAATTATTTTTATTTGTATTTGTACTTTTAATCCATCTTTTCAAAATTTTTAAAAAAAGATCTTTAATTACAATTTCATTATCTAAAAGTTTTAATAATTCAATAAATAAATCAATTGATAAATCCATATCATCAAATAATGAATTAATTTGATTTAATTTATTATTATTATTATTATTATTTTCATTTTCATTTTTTAAAGAAACATAAGCTAATTGAGTCTCTAAATCAATTTTATATTCCCAATTATCTCTATCAAATTTTAATAAATTTAAACTTAAAAATTCTAAAACATCCCATTTTTCTAATAATACTATAAAACCTTTTAATAAAGATAAAACAACTTCATAATATAAACCAGTTGAATTATTTTTAATTTTATTAATAATTAAAGGATCAAATTTTTGAAATTTTTTTAAAAAAAATGAATAAATCCATAAACTTAAAAAAAAATCAATTTTTTTAGTTAAATCATTAATAACATCATTTGAATCATTTTTTAATAAAGATAATAAAATGTTAACACCATCATTAACTTGTTTTACTGTCCATTCATTATTTGAATCATTTATCCAAAGGTTATAAATTGGTTTCCAAAGAAAATCATTTATAATTTTATTATTTTTATACCAAAAATCATTAATTATAAAATTAATACATGTAGTTATAATTGGATCCATTAAAATTAAAGAATTCCAAATTTGATTGAATAAAATTTTTAAATATGATAAATTTGAAATTTTTTTAGGTTTACTTAAAATTATTTGACGTAATTTTGTTATTTGATTAATATCGATTGTTTCATTTTCATTTCTATTTAATATAAAATTAATTAAATTAATTAAACCATCATTTGAACGACGAATTATTAAAGTACTTAAATTTTCAATTATTTTTGATTTAATAATTGGATCATTAATTGTTTCAGTTAATAAAGTATATGAAGAATAAAGATTAAAAGTAGTTTGAATTGATTCAATTTGTTCGATTTCAATTTGTTTAATTTCAAAATTTAAATTTAAATTTAAATTTAAATTTTTAATTACAATTATTGAAAGTAAAATATTGGTATAAGTTGGACCATTAATTAAAATTGATTTAATATAATCATTATTATTATTATTATTATTATTTAATATTATATTTAAAAGAGATTTTGTTGTTAAACATAAAGTTTGTATTGATGGGGTATGATTTTTTGGTATTAAAAATTTTGGATCAATATTTTTAAAATTATTTAAACGTTTTGAATCGAATGGAATACGTTGAGATTCATTTAAATTAGAATCTAAACCATGAATAATAATTAAATTAATTAAATCGTTAACGTATTTTATATCATGAAGTGAAATTGGTAATAAATTTGAATTATTTTTTTTAATTAAATTTTCATTTAATATGGTTAAATCATGTAATTTTATTAAATATTTTAATAAAATTTTAACAAATTCATTATTATTTTGATAATTTAAAAATTGATATAATGATTTTTTTTTTGAAATTGAATTATTGAAATTTAAAATTTTATTGTAAAAATTATTTGTAAAATCTTTAAAAAAATTATCTAGAGGAGTATCTTTAATAAAATCTGGATTTTTTTTTAATAATTTATTTAATGGTACATTTTGATCCATGACGATAATGAGTATTTCTTTTCTTTGAAGTTGTATTTATATATATATATATATTTGTTTATTTATTTGGTTTATATTAAATATTTTCATGTATTTGTTATTTAATTTTTCGATTTGTTCGTCTGTCTCATCGCATTGTGAAAAAAAAAGAAAAAAAAAAAAGAGAGAGAGAGAGAGAGAGAGAGAGGAAGATAAAAGATATAATGACAAATAAGTATAAAATTATAAATATGTATGGGTATAAGTATAAAATAAATAAAAGTATTGATAATGATATTTTTTTTTTCTTTCCATTTTTATCAGTTTAATTTTTGAAAAAAAGAAGAATTTTCAAAAATTTTTAAGAAAGCTGGACACCAATTTGATATTGAAGTATCAGAAATCATCCAATCTTTTAATAATTTATGAGCTAAATTATGATCTGTATCAAGAATATTAAAGAAATTAGTTAATATAATGATTGAATTATTATTATTTTTAATATTATATTTTAAATTTGGTAACATATTTGAAATAATTTTATTATTATAAAAATCATGTTGTTCTTTTGATAAATTTGATTTACTATTTATTATTAAATTAATTTTTTCAATTAATTTATCATTTGATATTATATTTTCTTTTAAATTTAAGTTAAGATTCTTGTTTTTTTTATTATTATTTTTTTTATTTTTTGATTTATTTTTCAATTGAAATAAAAAATTTGGACAATCGTTATAACCTGGAACGTCAGCTTCTTTACAATTTTGAAAACTTTTATTATTTGTTTGATGTACCATTTTATTTTATTTTATTTTATTTTGAATAATTTTTATTTACAAGACAAGAAGGCAATGAATGAAAGAATGAATGAATATTTAACATATTTGAAATATTTTTTTTTCTTTTAATTTTGCATTTGTTTGATTTGATTTTTTTTTCTTTTCCAAATTGAGTAATACCGATTAGAATTAAAAAATTACGTTAAAACGAAACCAAAAAACAAACAAACAAACAAACAAACTGAGACGAAACAAGACAAAAGTTGATTAAGTATGGTTTGAGAATGCAATGCTGATAATAATACTTTTTAAGAGTAGCAAAGAATAATATATAAATTGATATATATATATAGGTAAAATGTGTCAAGTGTGAGAATGTTTTGTCTGTCTGACACAAGTTTGTTTGTTTGTTTTTGAAAGAAATCACAGAGCAAGTTTTGCTGTAAAAGCGCAAAATTCGTTTG
Organism: Jamesozyma hellenica; assembly: GCA_030571615.1. Classification (NCBI taxonomy): domain Eukaryota; kingdom Fungi; phylum Ascomycota; class Saccharomycetes; order Saccharomycetales; family Saccharomycetaceae; genus Jamesozyma; species Jamesozyma hellenica. The sequence goes on along the minus strand of JAJLYD010000188.1, from coordinate 54,152 downwards.
TTTGAATTTAAAATTAAAAGTTTAAAAATTGGAAAAGAAAAACAAAAACAAAAACAAACGTGTTACCCCGTGCGGTGTGTGCAAATGCCGAACTGAACTGAACTGAACTAAACTAAACGCACGCAATTACGTTTTTAAACTTTTAAACTCTTGTCTTGCCAAACCAAACACAATACAATCACTGCAGTTCATTTTGCGCTTATTTAAAGGCAAACAAAAATTAAACTTTTATTTATTTATTTATTATAATTAATGCATGCACACAGAACAAGAAGCAGTAACTATCTTTGCTTTGCTTTACTTCGTGTTTTCTGTAACATCCTTGATAAACTATAGGCACGTACGTACGTCACTTTCCAATTTTAATTTACCACAGTTTTAAGGCTAATAAATAAATAAATATTATTCATATGTTATTACTCTGCTTTTGCTTTTGCTTTTGCTTTTGCTTTTGCTTTTGCTTTTGCTTTTGCTTTTGTTTCTATTTCGTTTCTTTTAAACAGTAAGTAACTTAACTTAACTTAACTTAACCTAACTTAACTTAATAGTCTTGGCTAATATGCAAATAAATCAAAATAAGACAAAATACAGTATTAAACTTAAAACTACTATTTGCTATCTATCGTTTTTATTTCTTGTACGCAAATTTTTCAAATTGCCAAAACTTAAAGATCAAACAAATCACAGTTATCTTTGTTTCTCCTTTTCTCTTAACATTCCTTTCTCTTTAGTGCAACTTTATTTTATTTTATTTCATTTCATTTGGGTTCAATACAAATATAAAACATACTCAAAAGATACCTATCTACCCACTACAAAAAATTTAAATATTTACGAAATATCTATCCATCTATTTACCTATCTACCTATATATATATATAATAAATACGTATTTTTGATTTTGATTTTTTTTTTCAAATAATAAGCTAAGTAACAATCCTCCACTTTTTAAACAATCTTTTACGTATTTATACTTGTTTTTTTAACAAATGGTCAAACAAAAATCTTTAAAAAAAAGTAAACTTTCATCCACTAAAAAAATTTTTAAATGTACAGGATATAAAAATTGTTCAAGGATTTTTACTAGAGCTGAACATTTATCAAGACATATAAGAAAACATACAGGTGAAAAACCTTTCAAATGTAACATTTGTCTTAGATGTTTTAGTAGAATCGATAATTTAAAACAACATGCAACTTCAGTTCATTCAAAATTCAAATTCAATTTTCGAAATAATATAACTAATGAAAAAAAATTTATTAATCTAGTTTCTATAAATAATAATCATTTATCATCATCATCATCCTCCATTAATGAAAATGAAAAAAATTTAAAAAAGCAAATTAATAATTATGCTGAACCTTTAAATATTATTAATAATAATCAATTTAATTACTTAAATTATAGAATTTATAATCCAACTATAGTCATACCACAATACTCATATGTTGACTTGAATGGAAATTTAATAGCAACAAATCCTTTGCAACAAAATAATTTTAATTTAATTTCATCAAACAATAATTGTCTTTCATCAAACAATTATTACAATAATAATAACAATAATAATATTTATATTGTCAGTAATATAAATAATGATAGCAATATCATTACTAAAAAAAATGATCCATTAATAATAAATGACGCCAAGAGTAACCCAAGACAAAATAATATTATTCTCAAAGATGAAACAAAAACAAAAACAAAAACAAAAGTAAAAGCAAAAGCAAAAACAAAAACAAATAATAAAGAAAGAAAATATTCAAATCCAAGATTAAAATTAGATTATATTATGGGGTAATTAATACGTGCTGTATTGCACTTTTTTATTTCGTTTTTTCAAACATCATCATTAGCATAGAAAAGTACCTGGAACCTTTTCTCTCACACACAAACATATAAATATAAATACATATACATATACATATACATATACATATTAATCCAACAAGCTCATTAATTCATACAGAATAACAAACACTACAAATTCAATCAATTGGCCTGACCGGGTGACACCATCGCTGGTCACATGCTTTTCAATTCATTTATTCATTTTTCGCTTTGCTTCGCTTTGTTTCACTTTGTTTTCACCGTCGCACTCAACAACGCTCGAAAGCATTGCATGGAAAAATATCTCAACTTTGATTATAATATACAAACTTAATTACCTTTCTGAACCTGCGTCAACAATTTCAAATATCAACATTTCATACATTATAACAGATATAAAACTAGCTTATATATTTTTACTATATCCAATTTTAAACCTTTGTGTCGTTATAAAAAAGAAAGAAAAAAAGAAAAAAGATAAATTTAAACTCCACCCCTTATTTTCGAAACGTAATAATCAAATATTAAAAATTATGTCGATTAAATTTTCGGATATTCAACAACAAAATCAACAGTATTTTAATGTACTTAATAATAATTATAATAATATATCTAATGAAAGTGCTATTCATAACGATATAAGTACACCAATTTTACGACATCAACAATTACAAAATTTTAATAATAATAATACGATACCTATAATAGATGAATCAAATAAAAATATAATGAAAAAATTTAACGTTAATGCAACAAGAAGTAGTTCAAGTTCAAGTACTTTATCTAATAATAGTATAATGAGTAATAAAAATAATTTAAATATGATGTTACCATCTATATCAGATATTGATAATGAATATGACGCTTGTAATACTTTAAAATTTAGAAATAATATTTGTAAATTATTTGAAGATGATATTTTTTTTTGTCCAAGATCTTTCTTATCTAAAGATGAACGTAAAAAAAGAGATGAATTAGATAAATTTTTCTTAGATAGATATAATAATTATCAATCAAATTTAATTAAACAACAAAATATTAATGATTTAAAATTTAATATACCTCCTAAATTTAATCCTTATGCTTCAAAAAGTTTTACACCATCAAATTAATTTTAAAAATTTAAATATACGGTTTCTTTCCTTCATATATATATATATATATATATATATACATATACACATTTATATAAAATTATTATTATTATTATTATATGTAATTAATTAATTAATTAATTAATTAATTATTTATTTATTATCACTACTTGTAAATTCTAAAGTATTTGGTGTATCATCATGATTATTATTAACAAAAGAACTAAACAAATCATGATTTTCATCATCTATATCATTATCATGCTCATTATTATTATTATTATTATTATTACGATATTTAAACATCATACTTGGTGAAGAAGGAATAATACGATTTTGTTTTTGTTCAAAATCTTCTTCTTCTTCTTCATCATCATTTAATAAATCATTTCCATTTTCATTAATATTTAAAAAAATATCTTGCATCATTGAATCATCATTATTTTCATATAATTTTTGTTGTAAATTTGAAAGTAATGGTAATCTTTTCAATTGATCATGACATGATGTAATCTTTAATTTATTTTTAGGTATAATACTTTGTTGTAATTCCATTAATGGCATAGATAATGTATCAATTGGTGATGTTCTATCCATATCAATTTCAACAGTAGGAATATCTTTTGGTGTTAATTTTGAATTATTAAAATCATCAAGCCAATTTATTTCATTTTCATTAAAATTTAATAAATTTATATTTAAAATTTCTTTATTTATTAATTGTGATGATGATGATGGTGGTGGTGGTGGAATATTTTCTTTATCATTAATCATTAATTTATTTTTCATATTTGTTACTTGCATAGTTACCATTTGTGGTAAATTATTATTATTATTATTATTATTTTTATTAAATTTAGTTTTATTATTTGATTTTTTAATTTGTTGTTTTATTATTTTTTTCTTATTCATAAAATCAAATCTTTTACTTATTGAATTATCTGATGATGATATCATTTGTTGATCAGTTGAATTTGTCAATGATGAATCTAATGATAATATTTGATTATGTCTTTCAAGAGATTCTGTTTGTCTATCAGCTAAAAAAATTTTTTGTGCAATTGAAGGTTTTAAGATTCCATTATTGTTAATGCTATTATTATTATTATTATTAATATTTGTGATATTATTATTATTATTATTATTATTATTGATATTATTAAAATTTGATCTTGCGTCCCAAATTGGTAAAGATTGTGTTCTTTTCGCTCTTGGTGCAGGCATTGGATTAGTTTGTCTTTTAGTTGATCTTATTGTCTTTGCAATAGAATTTAATGTTGGTGTAACGTAATGTTTTACAGATGGTAACGATTGTTGTTGTTGTTGTAAATTAGGTATTTTATTTATTGATTTTGGTATATTTTTATATTTTTTTGAAATAACTTTTGAAAATTTTATTTTTAATTCAAGAGTTTCTGCTGTTGTATTATTATTATTACTATTATTATTATTATTATTTTTATTTTTTGATGAGTTACTGTATGATCTTGTTAATAAAGCAGCAAAATTAGAGCAAACTCTACCAGTAACTAAAAAAGCATCGTCTTCATCTTCGTTATAATCATTGCCGTCATCATCTTCATTATCTGAACTATTTTCTTCTGGTATTAAATTATCGCAAAAAGTAGGAGTACTACTACTACTACTACTACTATTATTATTATTATTTTGCATTGAATTTAATTTTTTTTTTCCAAATAATTTTGATCGTATCTTTGATAAAAGACCTAAACTGACAAAAGGCTCATCAATTTCGCAAACGTCTCTATAATAAACGTTATAATCTAGAGAATTTTCAAAAGCTTGATGAGATTCCATAACTTCAGGAGAATTTATTTTAATTTCATTTAAAATCCATTTCAAATTGACTATCCCAATCTTTAAAGATGAATTTATACTGTTGCTATCATTATTGTTTGTATATGGATTTGGAATATTTGCAACTTTCACAGAATGCAATTTTTTTGATCTAGCTAGATAGCTACCATTGGATCCATCATCCAAGGTATAGAGAATTTTTAATGTCATGGTAGATAGGTCCGTCATGGTTTCAAAATATTTTATTATTTATTTTGTCTTCTTACTTAATTATGCTATCTAAGTTTATTTATTATAAACTGTCGAAGCAAGATATCTTTTGAAAGGTGAAGAACTACAAACAGAATAAAGAGTATATATAACAATGAATCCAAAGAACTTTCAAATTCCAAGAATTGCCAAAAAAAATTTTTTTCTTGTGTAATTAATTAAATAATGAGTGGTTCAGCAATCAAAACCAAGAACGAGAGGCACGTATAAGTTATCAATGGGAGATGGGGTTGCGTTGCATTGCGTTGCATTGCGTTGTGCAATTGGTTTACGAAGCAATAAATACAATACACGAAACGCGTTTCTTTGATGTAAACAAACATTTTTCACGTTTTGTTTTTTTTTTTTGTTTTCGCGACGCGTCGCACGTTTAGGGCGGGTAACACGCACGTGACTGTTTGACTGCTGAAAATTTTTCACTTTGCGTCGTTGCTTTGCAGCAATGAATGGACTTTTGCACATATATTTATGACATGACATGACAACCATTGGACAACTATGTACCGTTTCCATATAGAAGTGAAGAAGCTACAAACACCAGCTATTAGAACTCTGAAACCATGCCTCCAAAGAAATTCCAAGCCTTGGATTCCTTTTTGGATGACCAGCCAAGGGATGAAAACTATGTTCCATCTCCCTACGGTGGCTATTTCAAGAAATACAACAACTACCAACAACAACGTAACTTTAATCAGGGTGGCAACTACCAACAACAACGCAATTATAATCAAGGTAGTAACTATCAATCTTATAATCAAGGTAGCAACTACCAATCTTATAACCAAGGTAGCAACTACCAGTCTTATAACAAAAATGCTAATTACCAATCTTATAATCAAGGTACTACTACTAACAATAACAACTACCAATCATATAAGCAAGCCGCTGTCACTCCAAATACTAGTGCCACTCCAACTCCATCTGCTTCCAGCACTTCTTTAAATTCTTTAAATAATGCAATCTCAAATTTAAATTTAAATATAAGTCCAATTACGACTCATTTAAACAAAATTCCAGAATGTCAAAATATAACGGAAGCTAAATCACAAATTAAATCAATTATTGAAGAATTTAATAAAGAAAATGTCTCCGCAAAAAATATTGAAGAATGGTCTATCTTAGATGTAATTCCAAAATTTTCAAAGACTAAAAATTCGCCTTTAATTAAAGAAACTGCAATGTTATTAATTTCAAACTTAGCACAAAACTTTACAGATAAATCTCCACAAGAAGCTTACCTTTTACCATTATTTGTCTTTGCTTTAGATTCAATCGCTGAAAAAGATAATACTGTTAAACGTGCAGCTCAACATGCAATCGATGCTCTTATAGTGGCTTTCCCAACAGAATCTTTAACTAGTAACGTCTTACCAAAAATATTAAATTATTTATCATCAGGTGCTAAATGGCAATCAAAATTAGCAGCTTTATCAATAGTAGATAGAATTAGAGAAGATTCACCAAACGATTTATTAGAATTAACTTTTAAAGAAACTGTTCCAATCTTAACTGATGTAGCAACCGATTTTAAACCAGAATTAGCAAAACAAGGTCATAAAACTTTATTAGATTACGTTTCAATCTTAGATAACTTAGATTTATCATCCCGTTACAATTTAATCGTTGACACTTTACAAAATCCAACAAAAGTCCCTGAATCTGTTAAAGCTTTATCAAGTGTTACATTTGTAGCTGAAGTTACAGAATCTTCTTTATCTTTATTAGTACCAATTTTAAATAGATCTTTAAATTTATCATCTTCATCACAAGAACAATTAAGACAAACTGTTATTGTCATTGAAAATTTAACTAGATTAGTTAATAATCGTATAGAAATTGAAGCTTTTGTTCCATTATTATTACCAGGTATTGAAAAAGTTGTTAATACCGCTTCTTTACCAGAAGTTAGAGAATTAGCTTCAAAAGCTTTAAAAGTTTTAAAAGGTGATGAAAATGATGATGATGAAAATGATAATAATAAAGGTCCTGTTAGATTAACAGTTGATGATTCCAAAAATTTTATATTAAATAATTTAAAAAAAATTAATCATCAAATAGATTTCCCATTAAAACCTTTCATTAATGATGATAAAAATTCAATTGTATTAAATTATTTAGGTAACTTATTTACTTTTGATGCTAACGTTAACGATTGGAAAAGATTAAATGAATATTTAATTAATTTATTAGGTGAAGAAAATAAAGAAATTGTTGCAATTGAATTTATTGACGGTTTAAGAAAAATTTTCCATCAAGAAAAAATTAAACATGATGAAAATGAAGGTATTGAAATAGTTAATACCGATTTTTCTTTAGCTTATGGTTCTCGTATGTTATTAAATAAAACTACTTTACGTTTATTAAAAGGTCATCGTTATGGTTTATGTGGTAGAAATGGTGCAGGTAAATCTACTTTAATGAGAGCAATTAATAATGGTCAATTAGATGGTTTCCCTGATAAAGATACTTTACGTACTTGTTTTGTTGAACATAAATTACAAGGTGAAGAAGGTGAATTAGATTTAGTTTCATTCATTGCTTTAGATGAAGAATTAAAAAATACATCTCGTGAAGAAATTTCAGATGCTTTAGAAACTGTCGGTTTTGATCAAGAAAGAAGAGCTCAAACCGTTGGTTCTTTATCTGGTGGTTGGAAAATGAAATTAGAATTAGCAAGAGCTATGTTACAAAGAGCTGATATCTTATTATTAGATGAACCTACAAATCATTTAGATGTCGCTAACGTTAAATGGTTACAAGATTATTTATTAGAACATACTAATATTACTTCTTTAATCGTTTCACATGATTCTGGTTTCTTAGATACAGTTTGTACTGATATTATTCATTACGAAAATAAAAAATTAGCTTATTATAAAGGTAATTTAGAAGATTTCGTTAAACAAAAACCTGAAGCTAAAGCTTATTATACATTAACTGATACTAATGCACAAATGCGTTTCCCTCCACCTGGTATCTTAACTGGTATTAAATCTAGAACAAAAGCTGTTGCCAAAATTACTGACGTTACATTCGCTTATCCAGGTTCTGAAAAACCATCATTAAGTAATGTATCTTGTGCTTTATCTTTATCTTCTCGTGTCGCTGTTTTAGGTCCAAATGGTGCTGGTAAATCAACTTTAATTAAATTATTAACTGGTGAATTAGTTCCTCAATCTGGTAAAGTTGAAAAACATCCAAATTTACGTATTGGTTATATTGCTCAACATGCTTTACAACATGTTAATGAACATAAAGAAAAGACCGCTAATCAATATTTACAATGGCGTTATAAATTTGGTGATGATCGTGAAGTCTTGTTAAAAGAATCCAGAAAAATTTCTGACGAAGAAAAAGAAATGATGAAAAAAGAAATCGATGTAGATGATGGTAGAGGTGCTAGAATCATTGAAGCAATTGTTGGTAGACAAAAATTGAAAAAATCTTTCCAATATGAAGTTAAATGGAAATATTGGAAACCAAAATATAATTCTTGGGTTCCAAGAGATGTTTTAATTGAACATGGGTTCGATAAACTTGTTCAAAAATTCGATGATCATGAAGCTTCTAGAGAAGGTTTAGGTTATCGTGAATTAATTCCATCCGTTATTACTAAACATTTTGAAGGTGTTGGTTTAGATTCGGAAATTGCTAATCATACTCCATTAGGTTCATTATCTGGTGGTCAATTAGTTAAAGTTGTCATTGCTGGTGCTATGTGGAATAATCCTCATCTTTTAGTTTTGGATGAACCTACAAATTATTTAGATAGAGATTCTTTAGGTGCTTTAGCCGTTGCAATTCGTGATTGGTCTGGTGGTGTTGTTATGATTTCACATAATAATGAATTCGTTGGTGCTCTTTGTCCAGAACAATGGATTGTTGAAAATGGTAAGATGGTTCAAAAGGGTATTAATCAAATTGATCAAAGTAGATTTGAAGATGGTGGTAATGCTGATGCTGTTGGTGTTAATGGTAATGCTATTTCCCCATCTGTTGACGATGACGATTCTCCAGCTAATATTAAAGTTAGACAAAGAAAGAAGAAAATGACTAGAAATGAAAAGAAAGCACAAGCTGAACGTCGTCGTCTACGTTATATCGAATGGTTATCTTCTCCAAAGGGTACTCCAAAACCTGTTGATACTGATGATGAAGAAGAAGATTAAATATAATTAATAGTGATTGTTAAAATTGTCAAAGTTAATTATCTTTTGTTGTTTTTTTTTTTTGGTATAATAGGAGAATTAAGTATAGACGGTTTTTTTGTTTTTTTTTGTTATTGTATATTAAATTTTGTAAGGTTAAATAAACTAATATGTATAATCAAGAATATGAAAAAATTAACAAAAAAGTAAACATAATTTATTATATATATATAAATTCAAGTTTCAACTACGAATTTTTTAAAATATAAATTAAAAGAAACCTTATTTTTTTTTCATTTATCTAATATTGGAGACAACGTCTTCATCTGCATTAGAAAACTCTACACCTTCAAATTCTTTTATGGCACGTTCTTGTAATTTTTTCAAATATTCTTCATCATTTTTTTCACCAATGATACTAATGGTATTGAAACCTTTACCAAAATGTGGATAAGAACCAAGTTTGATTTCTTGTGAATGTTTTGTTGCTTCATCTTGTAACAATTTTAAACCATGAGAAATTTGTGATTCTGAAAGATGTGTTTTGACGAAAAATCTTACATATTCAATATTTTTTGTGTTTAATCCATATAAATTTTTAATGATTGGTGTTAATAAAGTTAATAATCTTTCAAATAATTGAGGAATACCAGGGAAAATAAATACTTTTTTATCAATTGAACAAACTGGAACCCATAAATCTTCAGCTAAATAATAATTTTTAACTTGTGGACCATCGGGTAAAGTAGCCATCTTATAATAATCTTTCAACGCTTGCGAAGATAATCTAGCTTCCGGATTTGATTTTTTTTGCATTCTTTTCTTACATTCTTCATCAATCTTACATTGTAAATTAAAACTTTTAGCAATTGATTCGTATGTGATATCATCATGTGTACTACCTATACCACCAGTAGTGACAATAAATTGATATTTTTTACTTAAAGTTTTCAAAGTATCAATAATTTGAATTTCATCATCACCAATAGTAATAATTTCATTTAATTTAATACCCAGACTAAAACAAAATTTTGCAAAAAATCTAGAATTACTATCTATAATCTTTCCATTCAATACTTCATCACCGATGATAACGCAAGCTGCTCTAATTTTTGACATTTAAATAATAATAATAATAACTGGTAGTTTATAGTTCAGTAGGATGGATGTATAATTGCTTTTAAAAAAAAAAGGATCATAAAGAATAGTAAATAAATAAATAACTATATGACTTTGTTAAACTCTAAAAAGGATTGTTATTATTATTACTTCAAATTTCTCGGAATCTTTGCAAGCCCTTAGGGCATGTTTTAGTAAAGTAGGGCTATAAAACCAAAATTACAAAAAAATTAGGGTTTGTACACATTAATTCAAGGGCTTGCAATTTTGCATGTCATTTGTGACGAATGCAAATTTTTTTGGTTTTCGATGAGTTACTTTTGGAAAATATCAAATAGGCTTCTTTATTATAAGGGTGATATTGTGACGTGACATTTTAATTCTTATATATAAGTACATGTATTTAATACTAACAAATTTTTTTTAAAGTTTATTATATTACTTTGTTTTAGGAAACGATTTAATATTTGTTTTAATAAATAAATTAACCAAAAAAAAAAAAAAACTTGAAAAAACAATAAACTATATACAATCATGTCTTTAAATACTTTTGATGCTAATAATGCCGATAATTTAGAAGATATCGAAAAGCAATTTGCTGTTGTCGCTGTTGAACAAGCTGAAACCTATTGGAATTTATTAACTAAAGTTCAAGGTTCAAAATTACGTTTAACTAAATACGATGATGATATTTACAATACATTCATCGAAACTTTCCCGGAATATAAAGATATTGAAAGAGTTCAAAAATTTACTGAAGAAGAATTGAAAGGTAAAGAATCAAAAATTAAATGGAGAAAATTTTGTGAACAATTTGAAAAATTAATTGAAGACTATAATTTTGGTACGCTTTTAAGAACTAATTCAAAAGAAGAATATGGTCAAGATTCAACTATTTTTGTCGTTAGGATTCAATTTTATGCTTTTGAAATTGCAAGAAATAGACATGGTTTAAATGATTGGATCAGTGGTAACTAGAATAGTTTTGTAATTTTTTATTTTTAATACTTTATGCCCATATATATATATATATATATATATATTTGTATATACATCAATGTTTTTAAAAAATAATTATAAGGAATCATTTTTGTTTCAAAAAAAAACAACAATAAAAGCAAAAATTTACTAATTTTTCTTTTTCAATAAATAATTCGATAAATAAATAAATAAAAATAAATAAATAAATAAATAAATAAGTTGATAAATAAATGAATAATTCAATTCAAATATATCATATTAAGTAAAAATATGATTCTATGCATGATTTTAGTTAGCGCGGGTATGATTATGATTGTGAGTATGAAAGTTCGAATCCAAATTGTTAAAATTATGAACATGAGTATGTTTATGTTCATTTTTTTCCATAATATTATCTTTTTCTTCAACATATTCAATTTCTAAATTTTTAAAATTAACTATATTTTTTTTCAAATTTCCTCTTAAAGTATCATTTAATAATTCAATTTTTTTAATTGTAAAAGAATCAATTGATCTTGGAACTTCAATCTTTGCATGAGCTAATAAATTTGGACCCGATGAAAGAACCATTAATTCATTTAATTTTAAACAAGATAAAGAAGGTTGAAGATTATTTAAAATATCTTTAATAACATTTTCAATTTTTAAATGATGTTCATGATCAGGTGGTAAAGATTGATCAATTAATTCTTTTATCGCTGTGGTCATACCTTCGACACCTGCTTTAACAATCATACCGGAAACTATTAAACCACCAATCATATCTAAAGATTGAATATTAAAAAGGTAACCTGAAGAAATTGTCACTAAAGCAACTAATGAAGTTAAAGAATCCATACGATGATGCCAAGCATTTGCCATTAAGACGTTTGAATTTGTATCTATTGCAATTTTTTTAGTGGCTCTAAAGATCCATTCTTTTGCAGCAATAGATAAAGCGGCAATCCAAGCTGCATTAATATCTGTAATTTCATTATCATTACCTGTTGAAGTTAAAGAATGAATATGATTATGTGAATTCGTATCTAAATTAAAAGATGAAAAGATATCGATTATTGTATGAGGCATAATTGGACCAATAATTGCGCATAATGAAGACCAACCAATTGAAATACCTGCAGTCATTAATATTGTCGATACAGCAAGCGAACCAATCGTTTCAATCTTACCATAACCGTAAGGATAATCAGGGGTTGGTTTATTTGAAGCTAAACGAACAGAAAATAATGTTAAAAAATCAGAAATCATATCACTAAGAGCATGAATAGAATCTGCAAATAATGCTTGAGAATGGAAAACTATACCCCCAACAAATTTACCTATAGCAATCCCTACATTAATTGCTAAGCCAATCCAAGTTACCCTAACACCTGCATTTTTACGAATTTCATCTCTGTCTAAGACTAACAATGGATTTACAGTCGAGTGCGAATGACTATGACTGTGATCATGAGAATGAGATGATGAAAGTTGATCAGGCTGTTTTTGTTGGCTATGAGTATGCGAATAAAGGCCTTGAATCAAAGATTTCAAAAATGGAGGTTCGTTATTATCAGTAACTTGTTTTTCCTTTATATCATGATTATTTTTTGTCTTAAATGTCGCTTCATATATGGACCGTTTGACACTAGACTTTTTTTGATTGTTTAAATTGTTAAGCTTAGAATCATATTGAATACGGCTAGTATACATACATGCCTTTGCATGTATAACGTTGAGATTAGAACGTGCTGAAGGCAGGAGACCAATACGAGTTGATATAAGGTTTAATCTGAACATTTCTAAATGGTTTGGCAAGAGTTCCCTGTCACGAGCACCAGACTAGGGTATTACCAACGAAAACGATATATAATAGAAGAATACCTGCGTTCTTAAGTACTGTACTGGCAAAGTTTCCCATTGCAATGTTTACCTGTTTCGGTGCCTTGTTGCCATCGAATCATTTTGTTATGTAAGAAAAACAAAAAGTTTCGAGAAAGTTGCAGAGCCGGTTGTGCGCGACGTTCTGCATTGCGTCGTTCCGTCGTCGTCGTTGCCAAAGTTACGCGTGCCTCAAAGTCACTCCACACGACGCCGCAACGTCCCTGAAACGTGACTTTGCAGCAATAATACTGGCAAAGTTACGAGATGGAAGCAATATTCCAAACTAGAAAGTTGCAAAAAGTTCCATTCGAGGAGATTTCTTAACTTGGGATGTCACTGCCTTTGCCCTCTCCGTTCATGTGTGTGCTTGTTGATTTGTGTATTTACGTGTTTGGAAAACATGCACACTAAAGGTTATGTATGTGCTGTCTTGCCCTGTAATTTTTTTTTTCCTGTTTTCAATATTCCAGTAAAAATACCTTATTCTTTTAATAATTTAAAACTTTACAGTCTCTCGAATCAGGTTCTTTTTTTATTTTTATTTTTATTTTTATTTTTATTTTTTAATGGTCCTAGAGTCGTTATATTTCATTACATAGCCCAAAAAATTATTGGAAATACAAATCATTCTTTTACTCTACCGTCATCTTCAAAACCAGTAACAATAGTTACATTATTTTTTTCAAATTCTTCGAAATGTTTCTTATCTTTGGTCTGACAGTATCTCATCAAAGGCCCAACAAGATCAATGTATTCACATCTTGAACCTTCAGCTTTTCTCAGATAATACTTAATAAAATATGTAGATAACGATGTATTAATCTCACCATCTTTATACAAGTCTCTTTGTAAAGCATTTCGAAACCTTAAAGATATTTCAAAAAATTTAAATAATCCTGACATCGTCGCCTTACCGGGAATAACTTCCAATTTTAAAGAACTAATAACAACACTCTTCAAATCTCCAAAATTAATAGTATTTTGTTTTAAAACAACGGTATCATAATTAACATTACAAAGTGGACAAACAAATACTGTATATTTATCGTTGGGTAATTTCCATTTACCGTTATTAATACATGAAGTATGATACCATTCTTTACAAATTTCACATTCAACCATAGTTCCAATATCCCCACCACGACAGAAACAAAAATATTTTTGCTCTTTTCTCTTATGATTATCATCATCATTTGGATTAATATATTTATCGTCTTTCAAATCCAAACATTTTAAGGCTACAGAAACAACTCCATTCAATTTTCTTCTTTTCAATTGTCGATTTAATTCTAAAACCCATAATTTCGCAACTTTATTTTGATGGCTTAATACATTATTTTCTTTCGTATCAGATAAACATAATCTTTTATCATTTATTGATCCATTAAATTTATCGCATAATTTGAAAGCTTTTAAAGAATTTTTCCTAAATAAATAATCAATTTCTTCAATAAATGGTTTATTTATTTGCAATTGTTCCCATAATGGATTCAAATTTATCTTTTGATCTTCTACACCATCAATAATAGTTTCCAAATTGTTCATAACATTAGAATCAATCGGTAAACGATTCATTTTAATAACATCAATAATTTTATTTATTTCAACAATCTTGATGGGTTTACCATTTTTAACATCATTGCAAATTTTCTTAATTTCTTTCATAATATTCTGTGATTGCATATATTTATCTTTTACTCGTTCCAACTTTACTAAATCTTTTTTCGTACAATATTGAATACCGTATTGTAAATACGTATACAAAGAATCTAAAGTATAATGATGAGCCCTACGAGCATTATAAATTTCTTTATATGCCTTTAACCATTGTAATCTCATAATTTGTTTAAGTAAACATTCAGCCATCTGATGACTCAATGGAATCTCAAATGATTGTAAATACAAAGATATCAAATTTTCAAGTAATAAATCATCATCTTGCTCATCATCTTTGTTATAAATATAATTCATTGCATTAATTACTTCTGTTTCAAAATTTATTACTAAATCATAAACAATTAAAAGAAATTTCATAGATTCGGAAATAACATTAGATTCATTAACTTGTTTCACAATCTCACAAAGCCAATCAAAATGACTCGATAATGGAGATTCATTTAAAAATTCTATATCTAAATTTAAAACTGGTTTAACGTTTGGTTTTACAATTTTCATTGTACATTCTTGAAAATTTTTAACAAAAGATTGACACAAATCGTTCAACTTATAAGCATACTCAATTTTTTCCCTTAATTTTAAAATAAATTCATCACCTTGATCATCATCGTCCTCATATGATTCTTTTATTAATATATCTAATAGTTCCAAAGGAATTTTTTCATCTTTATATTGTGATTTTGTTATTTCTTCAATTTTTTCACGTAATTTCATAGTTTTTATAACCGGTGATCTCTCATTAACTGAAAAAAAATTTAGATCAATTTCATTTATTTTTTCATATGAAATTACTTTCTTCAAAAAATCTGTTGGGTAATATAGATGTAAAGATATCTTTAAATTCTTGATAAAATGTCCAAAAATTTTTAAATCTTCATCTACGGTGTTGATATAAGCAAAAAATTCATCTATTGATATACTAATCAATTTTGAAAAATTCTCATTATCCTTATCATTTTCATTTAAATTTAAATTAAATCCTTTTATTACAATTTTTGAAAAACCAGTAGGTTTCAAAGATAAATCTGATATAAAATCAAACTTATTATTTGTTCTAATTTCAATTTGTTTTACAATTCTTCCAAGCTTATCTCTATTATCTATTTCTTTCTCAATAAAAGGCACAATAATTTTCTTAGCCTCGTTTACAGTATTATCATTTTCAGAAAAACAAATAATATTTAGTAAAAATTGCATAGGATGTAACCCTGGTAAGATACCGTTTTGAACTAACCATTTGGAACCATCTTCAATTTGTTTTAACCATGATATTGGTGCAAAATGAACATTTTCTGAAAAATAAAACCCGGATCCAATGTTCATTGAATAACATTTTGGATATTTGAAAATGTATGATTTGGGATTCTGAACAATTTTAAAGAATCTTATTCCTCTTTCTTTTAAAATTTTATCATTTAATAATATATCCCTTGGTAATTTTTTTGATTCAGATTTGATTCCTAATTTTTCATTTAATTTTGAAAAAAATTGAAAATTTTCATTATTTAAAATGGAATCAATGTCATTGTTTTCAAGGTAACATGTATAAAATTCAGATTTTTTAAAATTTTCAGTTTCTTCATTTGTATCAATAATTTTCTCATTCTTTTCACTAAGATCAATGGTTTCTTTACAATCTATTAATAATTTTTCAAATGATTCAATGTCTTGTGGACTAATTATATACCATAACTTTGATGAACCCATATGTTGATAATCAACTGAGGGTAAAAAATTATCATTAGTTGACCACCCATTGATAGAAAATAACATACCGATATCGTATCTACTGCGTGTACAATGTGACATATCAATATCCAAATATTTCATTAATGAATCTTTTGATAATGGGATATTGTTCAAATTCCAATCATTTTTTAAATTATCTTTATTAATTTTTTCATCAAAAGAATCATAAATTCTTGAAGATAATCCAAACGCTGAATTAATTTCAAAATTGCAATCTTTTCTCTGTAAAATATCATGTAAGATAGTTTCAAAATTTTCCACTTCATATTTCATAGATTCTTTTTTATTAGTATTATCTAAAGATTTTTTAATAAATGAAAGGAAAATTTCTGGAGCTTCATTTTGAAAATTTTTCATCATTGATTCACTTTTATCGTAATATTGTTTTAAGTTATAAAGAGGAGAATTTTTATTTTGGAAAATATTTGTATCATAAACTTCCAAACTGTTTTGCCAATTATCATGTTGATATCCAGGTAAGACATCTTTTGTTTGATGAGAAATACCTAATCTATCATCAATTACGTTATTAAAATTTATTTTCATTGATTTTGAGAGTTTTATATCTTTTAATCTTGGAAAATCATTATTTGATGCGCCAACTTCAAATATCGTTTCATTTAATTTCAATTTTTTCAAATTATTAAATTGTTTATATGAATTTGAAATTGTATCATCATCGATTGATCTCTTGTTATTAAAGTTTGTATTATTAATTTCATCATTTTTTTCAATGACTTTTAATTTATTTTCTTCATATATATCAAAATCTAAAAGAACTTTTAAATAAGCAGATCTTAATGAGGTAGATAAAGAACTCATAATTCTTCCTGTATAACCTAATTCTCTACCAATTTGTGCCCAAAGTTTTTTTTTACAAACAGAATCGAAACCACCTCTTAAATGTACACATTTTCTTAATCGATATAAATCTAAAGATCTCTTATCTATAATAGGAATTTTATTAAAATTAAAATTTTTTTTAACGTTAGTGAAAAACTGATATAATTTTTTATAAAAATTATAAATATTTATATTTTCATCTTTTAAAGATTTTAAATATTGTTTTTTAGTTTTAAACCAAAATTGTTCCAAATCAATATTTAAATTAGTCTTAGTTTTTGAAAATTCATTTTTTGAATCAATTATGGTTAATTTTATACAACCGTAAACATTTCCTAAATCTTCAACATTTTCATAAAAAGATAATGGATCTTTAATTTCATCTTCGTTTAATGTGAAAGTGGGTACAGAATCAACTTCCAAAGTGTAAAAAAAACCTGATCTTTCATGAAAGATACGTCTTGATTTATTATTTATAAGTTCAATGGATTTGATCTGCGTTGGATCAAAAGGTGTTACTGATTTACTTTTAATTTGTGTGTATGTGTATGGATTATAGTATTGTGAGCTTGTTGTAATGGATGAATCTTTAAAAATTTGAAATCTACTAGTCATCGGAAATGATGGTATTATTACATCATTATCATTAGAATTCTGTATGTTTTCATCAGTTTTGTGAAGAGGTGTATTTGAAACTGAATTTAAATCATCATTTTTTATATTTTGTTTTATTGTTTCTGGTGAAGTTTCTCCATTTAATGTCTCAGATTTCTCATTTAAAACGTATGAAATATTAGTTATGGGAGTATTTTGTTGCATATTTTAAATATTTTAAATCCGTTGTTTTTGTCAAGATTTCAAACCTTTTTAACAATATTTATTTTTTTTTTCCTCTTTTTAGAAAATATTTATACAATTATGGATCAAACTTATTTGCATTTTTTGTTTCATGTTGAAATAAAAATATAATATTATATTGTTATGTAATTTTTATCTCTCAATGAAAAAAAACAACAACAACAACAAGGCAAACAGGTATATCAAGAATTGCGGAAAAAGCAACAACGTATATAAAGAATAAGAATGAAAAGTGGTAACATATCAATTAGATATATAATTTAAATAATTCGTATAATTTGTGAAACGTTATAAAAAAAAAAAAAAAAAAAATATGGAACTAACTAACTGAAACAAAAAAATTGGGAAATTTTTGGTTAACTTCGTATGTAAATGATAACTTTCGATTAGACTCACCAGTACTTACCGGTTCCTTCTTTCATCATCTTATTAGAAGTATCCCAATCATTAGATATACCTCTTCCACAAGGTTTATTTTGTTGAGAAATGCTTTTAGGCATTTCATGATGTTGTTGAGGCATGCTCATTGGCATTTCATGATGCTGTTGGGGCATACCGCTGGATTTACGTTGTTGTTGATTATCAGTACTCATTACATTTTCTTTCATTTTTCTACCATGTTGACTTTCATGCTCATGAGAACGATGTTTTTCTTCTTTAGTGTGCAATTTTTCTTGAAATTTGTTAATTAAGTTTGCCATTTCTGAGTCTAAATTATCGGATTGAATTGTGTTACGATTACGCTTATATATATATATATATATATGTATATATAAATGAAAGGGAAAAATCCAAACGGTTAAAAACAGAATAACATGAATCTAGTTGTCTTATATATATACATACGCAACCACTTTGGTATAAAATGACGTTGCTGACCCTAAGGATACCATAAGAAGGGATATAATTGGCTTACCATGTGAACATGACCAGACAAACCGAACGTTGTTTGTGGCGATGTTTCTTTTCCAAATGCAATAAAAATAACGTTTATAAGAAATCCTTGATAACTTTGTAGATATTTTAAGGGTACCTACTTACCGGCTGACCAAGAAGTTCATGCGATCGAACGGTAAGCGGAACGTTACAGTGCGGTGTAGTGCAACCATTCTGGGGGTTTGGTGGAAGTATATAAAGGGTCCGCTGTTTCTGAAAGGAGGCTTTTGCCAACGGCAAGCAACACTAGAACTATCTTCAAATAGTAAGTATATATGTAATTGGACCAATCGGTAGCAACACAGCGTAATAAAATGAGTGACAAGGCAAAAATCGCAGGTATTCTTGAAGGAGACAAAGAAAGACTTGGAGGCAATTCTGATGTCGTCAAGGATTATTTTGAAAAATCAAGACATGATCACAGACCAATCAGTGAGGAAGAGAGTGAAGAGATGAGAAAACAAAACGAAAGAGCTTACATGGAATTATCTGGAGCAACAGATAAGTATAGAGCTAAAAAAGAGTTGAATAAAAAGGGTTTGTGATATATATATATATATAATCATATATATAATATGTTTTTTAATATTAAGAATTATATTTCATTGGTTTTAAAACGGGGAAATTTTTTTTTCAAAGTTTAACGTATAATTGAAAAAATATAAAAATATAACTAATTGCTATTATAATTTAAATTAAATAAATTTTATTGATCTAATAATTATCGTTTCCATACGATGAGTTGTTGTTATTTCTGTTTGATCTACCATAGGAATCTTCATTACCATAAGATGAGTTTTTGTTTGAAGATCCATAACTGTCATCACCGTACGAGGAATTCTTGTTAGATGAACCATAATTGTCATCACCGTACGAGGAATTCTTGTTAGATGAACCATAGCTGTCATCACCGTACGAGGAATTCTTGTTAGATGAACCATAGCTGTCATTACCATACGAGGAATTCTTGTTAGATGAACCATAGCTGTCATTACCGTACGAGGAATTCTTGTTAGATGAACCATAGCTGTCATTACCATACGAGGAATTCTTGTTAGATGAACCATAGCTGTCATTACCATACGAGGAATTCTTGTTAGATGAACCATAGCTGTCATTACCATACGAGGAATTCTTGTTAGATGAACCATAATTGTCATCACCGTACGAGGAATTCTTGTTAGATGAACCATAGCTGTCATTACCATACGAGGAATTCTTGTTAGATGAACCATAACTGTCATTACCATACGAGGAATTCTTGTTAGATGAACCATAGCTGTCATTACCATACGAGGAATTCTTGTTAGATGAACCATAACTGTCATCACCGTATGAAGATTTCTTATTTGAAGAGCCGTAGTTGTCATCACCGTATGAAGAATTCTTGTTGGAAGAACCGTAGTTGTCATCACCATAAGAAGATTTCTTGTTAGATGAACCATAGCTGTCATTACCGTATGAAGAGTTTTTGTTAGAAGAACTGTAGCTATCATCACCGTATGAGGAATTTTTGTTTGAAGAACCGTAGTTGTCATCACCGTATGAAGATTGCTTGTTTGAGGAACTGTAGTTGTCATCACCAGAAGATGACTTCTTGCTTGAGGATCCATAGCTGTCATTACCATACGAAGAAGTTTTGTTAGATGAACCATAACTGTCATCACCATAAGATGATTTCTTGTTAGAAGAACCGTAGTTGTCATCACCATATGAAGAGTTTTTGTTAGAACTGTAGCTATCATCACCATAAGAAGATTTCTTGTTAGATGATCCATAACTATCATCACCATATGAGGAATTTTTGTTTGAAGAACCATATCTGTCATTCTTATCAGATTTCTTCTTGCTATGTTGAGATGACTTCTTGTTGGAAGAATCATAACTCTCATCACCGTGCAATGAGGTCTTTTTAGAAGAGCCATAGTCGTCATCACCATAAGAAGATGACTTCTTGTTAGAAGAACCGTAACTGTCATCACCATAAGAAGACTTCTTGTTGGAAGAGCCGTAATTGTCATCACCGTATGAAGAGGTTTTGTTAGAAGAACTGTAGCTATCATCACCATAAGAAGATTTCTTGTTAGATGATCCATAACTATCATCACCATATGAGGAATTTTTGTTGGAAGAACTGTAGCTATCATCACCGTACGAAGATTTCTTGTTTGAGGAACTGAAGTTGTCATCACCATAAGATGACTTCTTGTTAGAAGAACCATAACTATCATCACCATATGAAGAATTTTTGTTCGAAGAACCATAGCTGTCATTCTTGTCAGATTTCTTCTTGCTATGTTGAGATGACTTCTTGTTTGAAGAATCGTAACTGTCATCACCATAAGAAGAATTTTTGTTTGAAGAATCGTAGTTGTCATCACCGTATGAAGAATTTTTGTTTGAAGAACCATAATTGTCATCACCATAAGAAGATGATTTCTTGTTTGAAGAACCATAGCTGTCATCATTATAAGATGACTTCTTGTTTGAAGAACCGTAGTTATCATCACCATATGAAGAATTCTTGTTAGATGAACCATAATTATCATCACCGTATGAGGAATTACTATTACTATTATAATTATTATTATTATTGTTATCTTTAATAGAAGTATTTGAAAATTTTTGACGAACGGATTCTTCTAAATTATTAAAATTATCATTACCAATAGAATTTTTAAATTGATTTACCTTATCGTTACCAATGTAACCTTCTGCTTTAGATACGAAATCGTTATTGTTTTTCTTGTTACCGTAGGAATAGTTATTGTAATTGTCATTAGAATAGGAATCGTTATTGTAAGAAGAATTTTGGTTGTCATTACCGTAGTAATTGTTGTTGTTGTTGTTGTTGTTGTTGCTGTTATCGTCAACAAATTGTTTAACTTTGTCAAATAGACCCATTTTATTTTATTTTTTGTTTGTATTTAATAGTAGTACTACGATTATTAAATATTTTAATCAAATAAGCAAGGGAGCAAGAGGAGAAAGAGAGAGAGAGAGAAAGGGAGGAGACCACAAATGAATGAAACGAAATGAAAGGAATTCTTTTCTTGTTAACGTAAGATATAAGCGGAAAACATTTCTAATTTATATACGTTTCTCAATTCATGCATGCTTCAAGGGAGTGTTTGTTCATTTCCTTAGCAAATACGATCTCGACCATTCTCGTTTTGTTTCGTTTCATTTCGTTCCCTAAAATACACAATTTTTCACGCTATAATTAGGGGATTCCAATTTAAGCTTTTTGAAAACGGAATTTAAGAAGACAAAGAAAAATGAAACAAAAACGTTAAAATTATGTAACGTTACCGCGAACGCTTGTTTGCCCCCGAGAAGATCTCGAGTGAAAACGTAAACTTCTATAAAAAAAATATTAACAAGAATTTGGCCGGGTGCGGTAAGAGACAGCCAACTGCCAAAAGCAGGGTAACCAAACCGGGTCGGACGCACAAACAACAAGAAAACAGCAACCGGTGCTGGACAAATCGGCTGAACTTTGAAAGGCAAGTAAATACCCGCGGAACAAACAAAGCAAAACCCAAAAACCATTTCGCAAACTCACTGGCACTTCGTACGGCAGGTAACACAAATATATATATATACTTAGCTGCGCCCCTTGGAAGCAAAGTTAGGGTTTCCGTATACACACAAACACACACTTTGCGTTTTTATAGAAAAAGAATGTATTCAATATTTATCATATACGTATTCATCCAAATACGCACCGCATAATATATACATGTAAACTATATACCTGTAAGACTCTGCTGCAGCCATCCAATAGTCCTTCTCTTAACTTCACCATTCTCATCCTTATACAACCTTCTTTCTTCAAGAATCTTAATCATCTCATCAGCAGTCTTACCTTTATCAATACCATTAAGAATAAACTTATAAAATCGTTTCCTTCTAGAAAATGTCTTACGATTCTTCCTTAACCTCCATTTATTCCCATATTTCTCTTCTAACCCTCTAATAGATGGATTTCCATTGATTCCATAAACATACTCTTCCCATATCGTACGTACATTATTTGGAGCTTTAATTAACGTACAATTAAATTCATTAGGATCAGTATCATTTTCTTGATTATTAATACCATTATTATCTTGACTCATTCCCACTTTATTATTTTTTTCTTTATTTAACTTATTCTCATCATTTTTAATAGCATTTTTATTATTAATTATCGTTATTCCATTATTAAGTACAGATCCAGTTTTAGATACATCGTTAATAATTTTATCACTAATAATATTATTACCATTATTATTATTATTATTATTATTATTATTATTATTATTTTTAGCATCGTTATTTATATCAATATTTTTTATATTATTATCATCGTTATTATTGATATTAACACCATTTGAATTGATAATTTTCTTAATAATATTATTTTTAACACTTTTTTTCTTTATCTTAATCATTTTAACTTGTGATTTACCATTATTATTATCTAATAATTTATGATTTTGATCTTTTTCAACACCATCTATTGGATTTAATTCATCATCTTCTTCATCATATTCTTCATTTTCATCATCATCATCATCATCATCATCATCATCATCATCATCGTCATCATCATCATCATCATTATCTTGTTGTTGTTTTAAATGTTTACTATTCCTTTTATTAATTACTTGTTCTGTAATTTGTATAGAACCTGATCTAAATGTTTTACTTCTTTCATCATCATTATCATCATCTTCTTGATACCCTTCTTCATCTATTAAATCTTTCTTTTCTGTTGTCATCATCATATCATCATCTCTTTTATCTATTGGTAATTCTAAATGATCTCCAACAAAATCAACAAATGGATCAACTAATTTTTTATCCTTTTTTCTTTTCTTAATACCATTTGGATTTAATGTAAATGTATTACCTCTATTTGTAAATGAAGGAATATTAAAATTTTTAACTTCATTATTTCTTAAACCTAAATAATTTTGTGTCGTTTTAGTTATAGCATCTAATAAATCAATACTAAAATTATTTTGTAAATTATTTTGTAAATTACGTGAAGAATTTAAAATATCTAATTTATTAGATAATGATTGAAATTGTGATTGTGTAAGTATTTCAGTTTGTTTTTGATGATTTTTTAAAATTTGTTGTAATGAAGATTCAAGTGATTGATAATAATGTGTATTTTGTGTTGTTATATTATTACAAAGCGTTTGAAATTGTTCTTCCATAGTTATTAAACGTACACTTAATTCTTCAAGTCTTTGAAACAATTGAAGTTCATTATTTGTAAATTTTGTATCTGTGGAAGTTGTTCCATCAAGTAAATTTGGCATACTATGATATATTGATGAAAATTTTTTCAATTTATTATTATAAAATTGATTTATTAATAGAGGTGACGTTGTATTAGATCTTGTTTCTGATAAAAAATTTGTTGATTTTGGTAAAGAATGTAACATTGATTTAGAAATTATTGGATTATTATGATTTCTATTTATTTTATTATTATCGTTTAAATGTTGTGAATGTGTATTTAAAGATGAAATTCCTTCATTTTGTTGTTGTATTATATATGGTTTTTCTATAATGGGAGATTGATACTTGTTATTAACGTTAATATGATTAGAAACATGATGATGCGTTAAAAAATCTGATGATTGATTATTTTGCAAATCGTTATTTGCCAATGCAGAAGAGACAGGTCCGGGAGGCAGCGATGTGGTATCACGTATTGTATTAACAGATAGTAGTGTTGATGTATTGGCATTAGTTCCAGGATCTGAAATGGATTGGTCAAGTGTTTCGCTATTATCAATAATTTTAATATTATTGCTATTAACTTTATTATTAACACTATTGTTAATAATATTATTATTATTATCGATATTATTCTTATCTGCTGTGGTTGGATCATCAAGATGTGTATGTGAAGCTAAGCCGGATAAATCCAAACCTACATGCATATTTAATGGTACGTTAGTGACCGACGCAATATTATACGTATCTATTCCAGGCTGCGTACCAGTTAAGTCATTAGCATTAGAAGTGACAGCATCGTTTTTGTTATTGTTGGTAATGGGGCTCTCATGTATATGAACATCTGCATTCTGATGGTTATTATCGTTATCCTGGCGTTGGTACGCCGAGTGATTCACAAGCATACTACTAACTTGGGTCATAAGTTTTATCGCTGGCAATTGGGTTTTTTCTTGTGCAAGCAATACTATGCAAGTACGAACTTTTATCGACTTTGACTGATCTTCTGTTCTTCTCGAAGAAATTTGCATCACCACGAACGGCGTGTTCTGCTCTTGACAGCAAAGAACCCGTTTTTTCTGATCTCGTGCTTTCCGTTGTTTTTTTTTTTTCTTGGTTGAAATGCAGCACGTGCTGATTTTCGTCGCGCAAGACGCAGCACGACGTTTTGGGGTCGCTTTAGATACAGTAAAGGTTTTTTTTATTTACACTGCACACTGCAATATTGGGCAGTTTACGCTGTGATTTTGCAATTGAAATTGCAATTGTACGTGTATTTAATTAGTTCCATTTGTACGTGTATTTAATTAGTTCCATTTGTGTCTTATCCATCTATGTATGTATGTATGTATGTATGTATCTACTCTTTCTAATTACAAAATTTTTTATGGACAATCTTGTATTCACATACATTTATTTACTTGTTGTTTTTTTTTCATTGTATTTTTTCTTTTGCATTTTTATGAAGATCCTCACTTATCTTAATCAACCCATTTAATTTGCCTTTTAAACCTGTTTCCGTTACGTTTTTCATCCCAAACTCTTGTTCAGGTAACTCAATGTCATTGTACCAATAAAAATCATTCTTCTCAGAAGTGTTTTTCTTGGCTTTTTCAAATTTTAAAACCTTGAAAAGTTTCCAAATATTAACATTATTTTCTTGTTCAGTATCATTTCCAAAAACATGTTTTAACGTCTTAACGTCATTCAAACTCGTCTTCGTAGCAAATAAAGGTATATATTTTTCAAGAACCCAATTGGAATAATTACCACTTCTCTTTATATGTATCCAATTTTTTTTATAATTTTCTGAATACAACGGAATCAATGGTTTCATACCCTCTGTATCACAATATTCAATATTGCAATAAAAAACACCACCAAACAAAATACCAGGAATGACAAACCCAGTGGTCTTTTTCTTATAGTAATTTTTTCTTCCCATTCGTAATTTACCAATATTACCCGTGATTGAAGTAATATTGTAAGTCATTTTCCACATATCTTCAATATTCTCATTATAATTTAAAACAATGGAATGTTCCCATCTTGATTTCCCATCTTCACAATAAACAAATTTTATTGCCTCATTAAGCTTTGCAAATTTACCTTCTAAAACATACACCATGTATACTTTGAAACCTGTATAACCTTCAATATTTAGTATTTTACTGATACCTGAAATATTTTCTTTACAAATCTTGTCACCCGGTTTAAATACTTCCTTTACCATATGTGTTAACGGTTTCGTATCATAAAGAGGTATCAATAGTCCAAAAATTATCCAAAATATCACAGTTTTCATTAAAACTTTTTGGGCTATTAAAAATTTAGAAAAAAAAATAAAAAAAAAGAGCAAAGAAAAAAAGTTTTGGTGAAAAAAGATTTAGATCAAACTTAAATAATTTTAATCTTGATAAACATTTAAAAATTCTTATTTTGATTTACTGACACAATAAAGACAAAACTTCTTTTTACCCAGCTTTCCACATCCGGGTAAAATATTTTATTTTAAGACTGAAAAAAAAAAAAACAAAACAAAACAGAAAATGCTGTTTGAACAAGTAAGCGAAATCAAGACCGAATGATCAGAAATAAAAAAAAAAAACACAACAGTAAACGAATTAGTTAAATTTAAAAATAACAAAATATAAGTTAATAAAGTATAAATCAATTGATTGAATCATTGACGTATATTTATACTAATAATAACAACATGAAATTGGATATCAAAAAAACTTTTAGCAGTAGATCCGATAGAGTCAAAGGGATAGATTTTCATCCAAATGAACCATGGATCTTAACCACTTTATACTCAGGTAGAATTGAAATATGGAATTATGAAACCAAACAAGAAGTTAGATCTATTCAAGTAACAGAAACTCCAGTAAGAGCTGGTAAATTTATTGCTAGAAAAAATTGGGTCATCGTTGGTTGTGATGATTTTAAAATTAGAGTCTTTAATTATAACACTGGTGAAAAAATTGCAGATTTTGAAGCTCATCCAGATTATATTCGTTCAATTTCCATTCATCCAACTAAACCATACGTATTATCAGGTAGTGATGATTTAACTATTAAATTATGGAATTGGGAAAAAAATTGGGCTTTAGAACAAACTTTTGAAGGTCATGAACATTTTGTCATGTGTGTTGCATTCAATCCAAAGGATCCAAACACTTTTGCCTCTGGTTGTTTAGACCGTACAGTAAAAGTTTGGTCTCTTGGTCAATCCACTCCAAATTTCACTTTAAATACCAATCAAGAAAAAGGTGTTAATTACGTCGATTACTATCCATTACCTGATAAACCATATTTAGTTACTTCTTCTGATGATTTGACCGTTAAAATTTGGGATTATCAAACTAAATCATGTGTCGCCACTTTAGAAGGTCACATGTCCAACGTTTCTTTTGCCGTTTTCCATCCAACTTTACCAATTATTATTTCTGGTTCTGAAGATGGTACTTTGAAATTATGGAATTCTTCCACTTATAAAGTAGAAAAGACTTTAAATTTAGGTTTAGAAAGAAGTTGGTGTATTGCTGTACATCCAACAGGTAAAAAAAATTATATTGCATCTGGTTTTGATAATGGATTTAGTCTTTTATCTTTAGGTAATGACGTTCCTGCTTTATCCTTGGATCCAGTTGGTAAATTAGTATGGTCTGGTGGTAAAAATGCTACTGCATCAGATATTTTCACTGCAATTATTAGAGGTAATGAAGAATGTGAAGAAGGTGAACCATTAACATTACAATCAAAAGAATTAGGTACAGTTGATGTTTTCCCTCAAAGTTTAGCTCATTCTCCAAATGGTAGATTTGTTACTGTTGTTGGTGATGGTGAATACGTTATATATACTGCATTAGCTTGGAGAAATAAATCATTTGGTAAATGTCATGATTTTGTTTGGGGTTCCGATTCAAATAGTTATGCTTTAATTGATGAAACAGGTTCTGTTAAATATTACAAAAATTTTAAAGAAGTTACATCTTGGTCAATACCATTAACTTATAATATTGATAAATTATTCCCAGGTGCTTTATTAGGTGTTAAATCTGATGGTTTCATTTATTTCTTTGATTGGGAAACTGGTGCTTTAGTTAGAAGAATTGATGTTGATGCACGTGATATTGTTTGGTCTGATAGTGGTGAATTAGTAATGATTATTAACTCTAATGAAAATCGTGATAATGAAGAAGCTAATGCTTATTCTTTAATATTTAATAGAGAAAATTATTTAGAAGCAGCCAATGAAGGTGAAGTTGATGAAGAAGAAGGTGTTGGTGAAGCATTTGATGTCTTATATGAATTAAACGAACCAATTACTTCTGGTAAGTGGGTTGGTGATGTTTTCATTTTCACTACAACAACGAATAGATTAAATTATTTTGTCGGTGGTAAAACTTATAATTTAGCACATTACACAAAAGAAATTTATTTATTAGGTTATTTAACCCGTGATAATAAAGTTTATTTAGCTGATAAAGAAGTTAATGTTTATTCATACAAAATTTCTTTAGAAGTTTTAGAATTTCAAACTTTAACTTTAAGAGGAGAATTGGAAGAAGCTATTGAAAGTGTCTTACCTAATATTGAAGGTAAAGATTCATTATTAAAAGTTTCTAGATTTTTAGAAGGTCAAGAATATTATGAAGAAGCTTTAAAAATTTCTCCAGATAATGATCAAAAATTTGATTTAGCTTTAAAGATTGGTCAATTATCATTAGCATATGATTTATTAACAGAAAATGATAGTGATTTAAAATGGAGATCATTAGGTGATGCATCATTAAAATATTTTAATTTTAAATTAGCCATTGATTCTTATAAGAATGCTCATGATTTAGAGTCATTATTTTTATTATATTCTTCATTTAATAATAAGGAAGGATTATTAACGACTGGTAAAGATGCTGAATCTTTAGGTAAATTTAATTTAGCCTTTAATTGTTATTGGACATCAGGTGATATTAAAAGTGCTAAAGATTTATTAATTAAAGCTGGTAGATTTTCTGAAGCTGCAATAATGAGTGTTACATATGGTTTAGATAAAGATGATATTGATGATGTTGTTAATCAATGGAAAAATCAATTAAATATAGATGGCAGAGAATCACTTGCTGAAAGAATTTGCGTTCCTGGTAAGGATGAAGGTTTTTCAAATTTTTTTGAAGTGGAAAAGCCTTTAATTGATATTGGAGTTAGTACAAAAATAAATGAAGAATCAATAAGTAATGAAGAACCAATACCAGCAGTAAAGGAAAAAGCTGATGCAGTTATTGAAGATGTTAAGAGTGAAGAAACTCAAGTTAAGAAGGAAGAGACTGAAGCGGAAGCTTAATAAATAAAAATATAAATATAAATATATATATATACATTGTAAAATTCATATATGAAGTTTGTTTATTAGAAATGGATAATCTTTTTTTTTTTTTTTTTTTCTTTTTTTTTTCTTATGCTGTGAAAACCTCTATTTTATCAATTGTATCATTTTTGCCAATACCAATATAATAAATTTCTTTAGATTCATTTCTTGAAGAATCTGGTTTAAATTTAAAAATTTTTTTAAAGACTTTTTGTAATCTTTTTTTAAATAAACATTCTTCTTTTCCAGTATATAATTTACAAACAAAAGAACCATTTGGTTTTAATAAATCTATGGCTGTAATTAAAGCTGCGTCACATAAATCAATAGAATGTAAATGATCACGTATAGCTAAACCAGAAGTATTCATTAACCTAAAATATGGTATATTAGTAAGATTATTTGAGTTATAAAAATGATTAAAATCTCTAGGTAATGGTACATACATATCACTTAAAACGATGTCGACAGGGTATATTTTTTTAATTAACGATTTATCATTTTGATTAAAAATATAATCTTTATGGAAATAACCATTTTGTTTATCTAAGTTATCATTAGAATTTAAAGTAAAATTTTCATTGAAAAAGAAACGTATTAAATCATGAGTCTTTTTTGAAAGTATATTTGCTTGTATGGAATGAACACCTTTAATAGGTTTACAAGGTAATAAATCTACACCAAGAATGATAGAATTTTGATTTGTTTTTTTTCTTGCAATTTGAGACCAAGATCCAGGAGCATAACCTAAATCTAAAATATTTTGTGAAATATTTTTATTAAATAATTTAAATTTTTCATCAATTTCAATTAATTTGAAAGCTGCTCTAGATCTTAGGTTTAATAATTTTGCTTCACGTGTATGAGTATCGTTATTTTGTCTTTGTAACCATCTCTGTTTTGAATTTGAATTAGATCGAAGACAAATGGTAATATTTATATTTGAAATGGGAAGTTTTTTTTGTTTAAAAAACTTAAAAATCGTATGAGAAGGATACCTGTCGAAAGATAACATTGGTGATACTTGTTTTTTTACAAACTTGTAAATTGTAAATTGAAAATGAAAATGGCTGGAACTTTTTTTATTGCCTAAATGGTATAGTTTTGTATTGTAATTCTATTATTGTTTATTGTTTCAGTCAAACAATAATAGAAATTTTGTGTTTTGCCTATGAAAAATATTTCATAAGCCGTTGTGTTGTTTAGAAACGTTCGCACAGTGGTGAAATTTGATGTAACGCAATTTGGAAGTTTTTGGTAGGGAGAGAAAGAAAGAAAGAGTGATCGAAGGGAAGAGTGATTGAGTGTTGTGGTGCAAGAGTGTCATAATACCACAGTGTATAACTAAAGAATGAGTGCTGTACAGCACACAACTGGAAAGTGTTGTAGCAACTGCAACGGCCCGTTTCTTGTGTATGCTTTGCTTTGCTTTGTATAGCATAGCGGGGTTATAAATTGCATAAACTGTATGAAGTGTATATATAGTAAACAATGGCAGACAACTGTAATAGCAAGTAATTGTAATAGCAAGTAATTGTAATAGCACAGCACAGCACAGCACAGTAATAGTATATATTGCTCGACCAGAACGACTCTGCGAAGGTTGTTTATCTGACAATGATCATGAATTTGCATGCGGATACCACCGAATATTTCGATATTACTGACGACAATGAAATTACTGTAGGTTTACCATTGAAAGCAAATTTAATGAAAAATAATTTTGCACAGCTTATACACGAATGGGATTCATGCTCAACAACACCTATTCCATCTGTACCTTTTTTGAATGTTCAAGAGGATTTTGACAATGATAATGATAATGACAATAACAGTAACAATAGTAAACATGTAATTAAAAAACTTGGATTTAAAAATACAAGCTCTGAGATTGAAACCTTATTAGATTCAGCACATGAATTAAACGATTATTTATCGGAAAATATTAATAATATTAATTGTCTCGAATCTGAATTATTAAAAAATAAATATAATTCAGAACATTCAATTTCTTTAGAGACTGTTTCTCTTTCCAATAGTTTTAATAATTTACCAAATTTTGAATCATATGTTATTGATAAGAAAAATTATAGTAATGATTTTAATGAAGTTCATTCTATTATCGATGAAGTAAAGATTGTCTTAGATGATGAATTAAGAATGGATAATGAATTGGAAATGTATATGAATAAATTTTCAAAATCAACCATTATTGAATTTAATGATAAAAATAATCCCATTGATTTTCATATTAAGACAGATGAAAACAATATATTTGAACG
The DNA here is from genome assembly GCA_030571615.1 of Jamesozyma hellenica. Classification (NCBI taxonomy): domain Eukaryota; kingdom Fungi; phylum Ascomycota; class Saccharomycetes; order Saccharomycetales; family Saccharomycetaceae; genus Jamesozyma; species Jamesozyma hellenica. The sequence goes on along the minus strand of JAJLYD010000188.1, from coordinate 22,074 downwards.
TATATCAAATATATCTGTTCAAGATTCTATAAATAATTTCATTGAAACCATTCAAATTTTATTAAATATTACCATTAAAGTTAATTATAATAAAACTAAACAAAATGAAATTAATTTTTTATCAATCTTTCAGATGAAAAATCCTGCAACGTTAACTTTTCAACATTTTATTAAAAGAATACAAAAAAAATGTAATTTTGAATCAATTATTTTTTTAGAAGCAACATATTTATTACAAATTTTAATATTAGAAATTAAATTAAATGAAAATAATGAACCTGTCCATTTGATTAAACATTACTTCAATGAAAGCCATGTACATAGATTAATTATTGCTTTAATTAGAACTAGTTGTAAATTAACACAAGATAAATGTTTTTCACATGATTATTTTCATAAAGTTTGTGGTATTTCTAAAAAACTTGTAACGGAATTAGAAATTGCTTTAATCCTTCAAATCATTGACAAAGGTTTAATGGTCTCTAATGAAAAGTTAATTTCAACTCAAACTACACTTGAGAAACTAAAAGAAATAAATGATAATATATAATTGTATATATATTTATAATGAAATGATTTGATGATTACTTTTTCTGTTGATCTTTTCAAAAAAAAAACAATTAAATAATCAATTTTTTTTTTTTCAATGTTCCTTTTCCGGAGAAATTTCGTATTGCATAATCAAAAGCAAACATTATAAGAAAAAAAAAAATAAACTGAAAAATAAACAGCAAATAGACAATAAAAAAAAAATTGAGAACGTAAAAAAAAAAAAATACAAAAAAAAACATTTGAAAAAACATCTTGTTTAATTTTGTAAACATTTTATTAAAACAAACACAATTATAACATTAATTTTAAATTGTATTTGAAATAACTGACATTGGCTTTTTTTTTAGTTGTAGGTTTCTTCCCTTCTTTCTTTTTTTTCAAAATTATTTTTTTTTTTTTCTTCCTATAATATAAAGATTAATTATGGTCTTATATAAAAGAAAACCCATCATTCTTCCTGATCCGAAACCTTTACCAGTAAATTTAAATATATCAGTTTGGCACATCGATGAAACTGGTGAATGGTTTTCAACTTACGAAGAATATTTAGATAGATTAGATTTTTATACCAGACATCATTTTACATGCGAAATAACCGGTACTTCATGTTTAACATTTTTTGAAGCTTTAGATAGTGAAGAAACTCAATTTAAATACGTTGAAGAAAAATTCCCATTGAAATTAAGAGAACCAGTCGCAAGATTCTTACATTTTAATGAAATTAGAAGATTAGATGCTTTAGTTGAAAAAGTTTATTCAACTTTTAAAAATGATTTCTTTCCAGGTGAAATAGTTTATTTACGTAAAGGTAAAGATAATAATTCAAATCCTAATTCAACTGTATCTTCTCAACAATCTACACCTCAACCTCAATTGGATTCATCTGAAAATCAATCGAGTACAAGTACAAATACAAGTGCAAATGCCGTTACTACTACTACTACTACTACTACTACTACTACTACTACTACTACTACTACTACTACCACGACAAACGTCACTGCAAATAATCCTCAATATCAAAGTCAAAGACCTTATATCATTAAAGAAAAAGTTCAATTCAACGCAACTTATGATCCAAACACTAAAGAAATTTTAATACCAGGTCATGCTAAATATATGTTAATTGAAGATGATTCTCGTCTTTCAAATGAATCACGTAATGGTCCAAGTATAAATAAATCTTTTATTGCAGATCAATCACAAATATATAGAGATCGTTCTACTTTTACTAAACATTTAATTAAGTGTTTCTTCAAAATTACTTTACAAAGAGCTTCATCAAAGATGGGCGCTCCTTGGTGTGTAAAACCAGAATATTTAAAAATGTACGGTTTAACAATGGATTGGCCAAAAGATTTAATTAAATATAAAGATGATGAACCAAATCATGAATTAGAATCTAAAAAAAATAAGTCAAAAAATTCAAAATCTGGTTCTCCTTCTATGGCAGAACAAATTGTTAATATGGAAAATTCTTCAGGAAAAATTGATAAAATATCAAAAAAACAAAAAAATAAAAAACGTAAAGATATTGATAATAAAAATGATGATATTACAATGGAAAATAATAACGATGATAATCATAATGAAAGTTCAAAGACAAATAAGAAAAGAAAAAATAATCCTTCAACGACAAATACAAATACAGATAATGGTGAAATTATTGATATTGTTGAATCAACAGCTACTCCAGCTTTATCTGAACCAGCTCCAGCTCCAATTACTAGTATTGTTGATGATTTAGTTTTACCTTATCAAAATCAACCAAATGTTTTTTTCAAAAATTTATCTTATTATAATGAACAATTAGAATGTATTCCTACCATTTTAGGAGAAACAATTCATAAAGATTTTATAAATAAAAGCAAAAAATTTGTTAATTTTGAAAAATTATTACAAGTATATCAATTCTTAAACACTTTTAACGAAACTTTACTTCTTTCCAATTTTAACTTAGATCAATTTATTACTTCAATAAAATGTACAGATCCTTTTGAATTGAAAGGTGAAGTGGTAACAGTGACAATAAAAGATAATGAATTTAATAATAATGATGAGAAGGAATCTTTTAAAAAAAGTAATTGGAAAAGAAATTTTAGAGTTCGTCAATTAATTTTTGATTTAAATGAAAAATATTATAATAAAGTACAATACAAGATTTTACATGATGATCCAGCTTCTGATGATATTTTAGATAATATTAATAATAACGGATCAGGTTTATTTATTGAAGCTTTTGTTAGTTTATTATCTTTATTTATTAATGATCAAGGTGATTGGAAAATTATAATAATGGAAGAATGGTTACCTATTGAAAATGAAAATGAAAATGAAAAAAGTTTACAAAAAGAACAAAAATTTAATGCCAAGGATATTATTAAGAATGAAATTGAAGATAAGATAAAAAGTGAAAATGAACAAGAAGGTGAACTAGAAGAAAAATTAGACGAGCAAGATGAATTTAATGAGAATTTGGATAAATGCTTAAATTATCGTAATGTAAATTGGGCTGAAAGACTTGCAAAGAGACAATTTAATAATTTTTATTGGATGATAATTCTTCTTGGTATCTTACAAGATAATATAAAAATTCCGAAATATACAAATTTCATCAAATTTTTCACTTCAAAAGTAGTTCCCAAGGAAATTTTAAATTCTCAATTACCTAAACAATTATGGAGAAATTTTTGTCGTAATTTATCATTGGAAGAAAAAATTAACACATTATGGATTTTAGTAGATATTGTATCAAATTTTTCACCAGATATTAAAAGTGCTGTTGAAGATTCAATGGAATTATCATCTCAAATTCGTTCTGAAAGATTTAAAATTTCAAAAGATTTGAAAGCTGAAATAAATAACTTATCCAATATTAATCAAATTGAAAATCCAGAAAAATATAAACAACAAGAATTAAAAGTTGAAAATTTACAAAATATTAAAGCATACTTCGATCGACAATTAATGGAATATGATTATCAAAGATTGAAAAGATTAGGTTTAGACAGATACGGAAACAAATATTATTGGCTAGATTTAAACGGAGTTAAAATTAAACAATTTGATAAAGATAATATTGAAGATTTAAATGGTTTACAGAATTATAATACTGGAAGACTTTGGATTCAAGGACCAAATGCATCTGCTGCTAAATTTTTCTTAGGAATTACTAGCGAACAAATTAATCAATGGCATATAGTTTCCAATGAAAAGGGAAAATGTGCTGCTACTAAAGAAATATTTGGTGTTTATAGAACCGAGTCTGGATCTATAAATAGTATTAATAACACAGATAATTTAGAAATAGAATTGATTAGTTCTGATGGTACTCTTAATCAATTAATTGAATTAACACCTATTCAAAGAAAAATTATTGACGAAACTCCAGAATGTTTTCTTTTAGATAACAAGACGTGGTATTGCATAGATAAGTTTGAAGATTTAAAATTAGCAATGGATTGGTTTAATACATGGGGTAGAAAAGAACATGATTTACTTAGACAATTTAAACCAATATTGGATGATATTAAAAAAACATTTATGATTAGAGAATCTCATTTGAATTTATTAAATTATAATAAAAATGAATTAAAATTGTTAGAACAACTTAAAGAAACTGAATTTAGTGAAGAAGAGTTGAATGTTGACAATAAATCAAATTCCTCAATTGAAGAAAATGGATCATTAACAAATGGAGATGAAAAAAATAGTGATGAGAGCAATTTAGAAACTATTGATAACGAATTGGATGAAATTGTTGATGAAATAATGAAGCTTGAAGATTGTTCTAAAACAAGAAAAATATTAAGTGAGATTGAAGATTTAGAGAAGAAAAGAGATGAACTTCAAGAACAAAAACAAAAAATCATTAATTCTCAAGGACCTGGTGCAAGAATTTTAGCACGCTCAGAAAAAAAGCGTAACAGAACTTCAAGAGATAATAAATTATCTAAACAAATAAGCATATTAACAGATATTGTTAATAATAGACATTTTAAAGCTATGAGTGAAGTTATTGCTTGGAAAAATAAATATGCAATCAACATCTTAGGTTTTGAATTACGCAAAGGTACAGCAAATAAAAAAAATGTTTCAAATATAACACCAATAACAATTGAAGATAAGTTAAAGGATATTATTGACAGTATGCCTAATCAACATATATCTGTATCTGTAGAAGAATAGAGATTTTAAAACCAACTTTTAAAATTTTTGATATTGATAAAAGGTATTACAACTTTAATTTAAAATTAGTTTGACGACAATAAAATATTTACGATCCATGCATTTCTTTGCTTTTTGTTTTTTTTTTTCAGTACATCCATTGGGATTTGGAAGCTACAAAATTACATAGAAAAAAAAAAAAAAAAAAGATAATAATATTTCTAAATATGCCCTGTAATATATTATTTATATACTTGTAACATTTTAAACAAATATCTCAATTATTTTTTTTGAAATCGTTAAAAAACTCTTTGTTAAGTAATGAAAAAAAAAAATTAAATTAATCAGAGTAACTCAAAACAAAAAAAATTAATTAGAGTAACTCAAAACATTGAAGAATAATCAATTCCTTCTAACAATTCTTCCCTTTCTCTGTCAGAGAAAAGTACTTCAGTTGCAAAAATATTTTCCTTGCTTTCGACAACATTTTCTTTTATCAAATTTATATGTTTCAGATGACATGAGTGGCATAGGTCATTGTCATTCCAAAATAATTCATCTCCAGAGCCGCATTTTTTGCAATGTCTTCTGATTTTTAGTAAAAAGTTCTGTTTGGAAAATAAACGAGATCTGTCTTTTTCAAACATGACTAATTTCTTATTATGAGTATGATTTCCTTCATTCAAAAATAGTTGTTCAACATACCTGGCAGTGTTAAGATTTTTAATGTCAGTGCACTTGAATACTGTATTATAAAGTTCCATTAAAGGATATCCTTTAAAAATAGTATTAAGAGAAAAATAATTTTCTTTTTCTGTCTCAAGAACGTTATGCTTTTCGCATAAAATAATAGGTTGAAAAATAAAAATATTATTTGATTCCTCATCTGTGATAAATGGTCCTTTGTGGTCATCACAATTTTCAATTATATTTTTCCAAAATAATAATTGATAACCATCCATATCTTGGGCACATGTAACATGGAAGTAATCAATACAATTTTTACCTTGAACTAAACCACCACCAGTCTGCTTACAAATCCTACACCTTGTTTCGACAGATTTTTGAAGAGTTGAAAGAGTGTTCATGGCAGGCTCCAATCTTTTACTATCACCATATTTAATGTTTGTGTTAAAAACAGAGCAAATTACGTGGTTCCATTTCCCATCTGTAGTGGCTTTAAGTGCATCAGGACAAGCACCAGCAGATCCTTTTTTACTTCCAGAAAAATCTACTTCATTTGCATAACATAACGAGCAATGGTAGTTGGTTGATATTATTGGATTCATTTCATTAGAGCATGGATCACACAGCCATTTATATTCACTCCAATTATTAGTTCCCAAAGAATTAAATTCTTCCGTACATATTCCATAACATGAGGCATGTACATTTAAACCACAATTAGAACATACAACTTCGGGGTCACAATCAGAACTAAATTTTCCTCTACAAACGCAACAAAAAATTCTCTCAAAAGAAGTATTAGAAGTGGAAATATCAGTACTTTTTTCTGCCCTCGCATTATTTTTTATTTCAAAAGCATTTTCTGGAAATTTTCTAGATAAGGTTTTACCATAGGAATAATATGAATGAAGGAAATCGTTTGTGTTTCTTTCTTCAGCCAAGAATGGTTCTTTGAACTTTTTTATTATTTCCCGGTTTTTGTATTGTGATTTGTTTTTTTCTCTTATAAAGAATAAATCCGATTTAGGTTCATTCTCTTTGGCTGTTAATGTTTTATTCAAAACATTTGTAATTTCGTTGTTGGCTCGCACCTTTAATTCATTACAAATTCTTTTTTCCAACCAAACGTTTTCAAAATTATCATCAATTATTATAGTGACTTTCTTTTCTTTTGTAAAATCCAGTTTTATTTCTAATCCATTTTTAGGCTGGTTAATAATGCCTTTTTCTGCAGTAGTTATCCTTTTCGTTGTTGTTTTCCTTTTCTTTTCATTTTCGTTATCCTTTTTATTTTTAATTATCTGACTTCCTGACCTCTTCAACGTTTTATTTTCAGAAGACATAACATTATTTTCTCTAGAGCTGCTAATATCATGGGGTAGTGCTTTATTGTTTCCGTTTCTCTCTTTTATACTTATTTCTTTGGTAGAATGTAAATATTCCTGCAGCTCATATAACATTACATTCAATTTAAAACTATCTGGGTTTATAGTTCTTGTAACATTTTTGGCTAAACGACCATGCCATGCCAAAGAAATTCTCTTCATATTCACTAGAGTTTCTGGATCGTCATACACGAGAAGCCTTTGCCGAATAATAAGCTCGGTGTCTTGTACCATTTCCCATTCTAAATGTTTGGAATATGCTTGTTGAGGAATTAAAGTAAAAGAATTGATGTTTTTCTCTTCAAGAATACCTTCTAAAATATTTTGATAGTTTGAAGTGCTGCTGCCTGCAATTTTCTTTATAATTTCTAGTGGATGTTGCCATTTAATTGCATATCTACGCCATAAACGGCAACAGCGAATACAAAGAGCTCCAACTTTAGTGTGTTTATTTGATAATTTTGATATTGGTTTTTCTGAACCTTCAGTTTTTTCTAAAACACCTGTTTGCATTCTGGCTTTTATAATTTCTTCATCAGTTCCTCCAGTAACCTTGTACCACATTGGCGAATAATCAACACTACAAAACATACAACGAAAAGTGGAATAAGACAATGCTAAGGAATCTGTATCAAATGAGGAATCATCCACATATCTTTCCACCGGATTGTTAGTCTGCAATGGTTTACTTAGCTTAGGGAAACCGTTAGTGACATTTTGATTGGCAATCATATCTTGCTTGACTGTTTTTCTATTTTTGTCAATCTTTCCGCGAATTGTTTTGCCTTTCGTAGTCTTTTTCCAATTATAATAAAATCGAACAATCATAGACATCGGTTGAGTTTCTACATGTTTCCATACTGGTCTTAATTCGTTACCATACTTTCTAATTGCTCCTTCAAATTTTTTGATTTCTTCTTCCGTGAACGTAGGTTCATTAAGTAAATCTCGAGAAACGGTTTCAATTATTTTTTGGAAAGCAGTATTAACATTAAAATTATTTTCAATTAACGTTTTTAGTGCGTAGTCTAAATAGTTGCAACTTTCAGGAAGCATTTGTATTTTTTCTGGAATTTCGTTTTTACATCTATCAAAAAATTTATCAATTTCTTGCTCAGTAATTTTAGAATTATCAAGTACCCATAATAATGTGCTCGTTTTATCTTCACCTCTTTCATCTCCAGAATTTTCTGGTTCATATGGTGGTGGACAGTTTGGATCAAGGCTTCCACATCCTGACCATTGGTATTTTGGTCCAACTCTTGATGTCTTAAATGGATATGGTAAGAAAATATCTTTATTAAGTATATCTTCAAAATGATATATTGCATATTGACCAGCATATTGAAACCAACAGTTTTCCTTATTATACGTAATGCCATCAGATATCGTTTTTCTAGCATAGTCATTTAATTTTTTTTTTCTATCTTCCAACAACAAAGCTTCTTGAGCTTCTTCATCGTTTGCAATCTTGACGCTTGCCCTAGTACCTTCATTTCTCTTTAAACATATATAACAAACCCAAGCAATATCCTTTGCCGGTTTTTTTTCAAGAGGAGGATCCATACAATAAAGATGAACAAATACACCACAATCATCACAAGACACTGATGAAGCTGATCCTGCCCATTCAGAACAATTTTGACATGATTGATCCCATTCCTGATCTCTTCTCCCCGGTTTAATAGCCAACCTAGTAAATACATATTTTTCCAAAACTTGCTCAAAAGGAAATTTTTCTTCTGAATAAACGTAGCGAAATCTTTTATTCAATGCATAAAGATACGAAGATCGACTGTCTAACTGATTTAGTAACTTGTCTGTACTAAAAATATTATAGTATTTCAACGTATATCTATCAAACAATTGATCAAAATAAAAAAGGTTTGGTCTAACAAATTGTTCCTTCATATTAGGTAATTTATCAATCAATTCTGTTCTATGAAGCACAGTACACTTTCCTCTATAAGATGATATCGGACAAATATCTTGATGTAATGATGCATACAATAGTCTAGGTTCGTAGTTTTGAATATTTTCTTTTATATCTCTTGGTCTATAAAACCAATTCATCATAACTTGAAAATACTTTGCTGGATAATATGTAAGTTCATTTATTGAAGAGTTGATCATGTCTCTAAATTCCGATTTAACCACAAACTCGACTATTCTACCAATGTAATAAGGTTCTCCAGGTGGTTCAGATACCATATATATCGTTTCATTGGATCTTAATAAAGGATTTTCAGAATTGTATAAAGTTTGAGTATTCAAATCAACGTATGCATCTTCCAAATCTAAAACATTGGAAAACTTACTAGTTTTTCTGAACGATGGAGGCAATTTTGGAATGAAATTCCATTGTGTCGTTCGATCATTAAGAAACTTCTGGTATTTAAATTCTGTATTGCTATTGGGTCCAGTTTTATATTTTTTCCCTGGCGGGCTTTTTAAAGACTTTGAATTTTCTTTTTGATGCTGTTGAATTCGTTTGGCAAGTTGAGAATCTGCTTCCTTTTCATTATAGTTAATGTTTCTAGTGGCTCGACGTTTACTGTGAGAACGATTCTCAGATTCTGACATTTTCAGACAATTATTTTTAAAAAAAAAAAAAACCTTTTGAATAATCTATAATATATAGCGGTTTTGCTTTATAATTTACATATAATAATTATATAGTTTAGCAGTTTTTATTTAAATAATGTTGTTTCCATTCATTTTATTCTCTTTTTTTTTATTATTTTTTGTTTTTCATATTGAATGCACAAAGAAAGTATCACAATTGAAAAACAGAAATCTTTATGAAAAAAATATATATTAAAATATCAACTTCTAAAATGATAAATAGAAAAATTGGAAAAAAAGTGAAATATAGACTCGATTTTTTTTATTGAGAAGCCAAATTTAAACTGAAAATGGATGGAAGAATGTCACCAGAGATTCCTGGTATTATCCAGCCTGGAATTGTAACGCAAGATTTGAAGGGAATTGTTTGTAAACTATTGAATTCTCCAAAACCTATAAAGACTTTTCCAGGGTCGCAACCAGTTTCATTTCATCATGCTGATATTGCTGAGAAATTAATGACTCAAGATTATTATGTGTGTGAAAAAACGGATGGTTTGCGTGTATTGATGTTGATTATTGTTAATGGTATTACTAGAGAACAGGGTTGTTTTATGATAGACAGAGAAAATAATTATTACTTGGTTAATGGATTTCGTTTTCCAAGATTACCTAAAAAAAAAAAGGAAGAATTACTTGAAACAGTACAAGATGGGACTTTGATTGATGGTGAATTAGTTATTCAAACCAATCCAATGACAAAACTTCAAGAATTAAGATTTTTAATGTTTGATTGTTTAGCAATTAATGGGAGAAGTTTAACACAATCACCAACTAGTTCCAGATTGGCTCACTTGGGTAAAGAATTTTTCAAACCATACTATGATTTAAGATCGTTTTATGCTGATCGTTGTTCTACATTTCCATTCAAGATATCCATGAAACATATGGATTTTAGTTATAGTTTGGTTAAAGTTGCTAAAAGTCTTGAAAAATTACCACATAAATCTGATGGTTTAATTTTTACTCCAGTGAAAAGTCCTTATTATATTGGTGGTAAAGATTCCTTTCTATTGAAATGGAAACCTGAAGAAGAAAATTCTGTTGATTTTAAAATGATATTAGATATTCCAATGGTGGAGGACCCTTCGTTACCAAAGAAAGATCCGAATAGATGGTATTATAACTTTGATGTTAAACCAACATTTAATATATTTGTATGGTTAGGTGGTGCGGATGTGAATACTAGATTACAAAATTTTGATCAACCATTTAATGGGAAAGAATTTGAAATTTTGGAAAGAACTTATAAAAAATTTGCAGAACTTGAAATAAGTGATGAAAAATGGCAGGAATTGAAAAATTTAGAGCAACCATTAAATGGAAGAATTGTAGAATGTACTAAAGATCAAGAAACGGGATCATGGACAATGTTAAGATTTAGAGATGATAAATTAAATGGTAATCATTCTTCAGTTGTTCAAAAAGTTTTGGAAAGTATTAACGATTCTGTCACTTTAGAAGATTTAGAAAATGTTGTAGTCGAAATGAAAACCTCTTGGGAAGAAAGAAAAAATGCACCAAATCAATATGCTGCTCCGACAAATGAAAATTATCAACAATCGATTTCAAATCAACAGAATTATGAACCATCAAAACCCGAACCAAAATATGTTGATGAAGAAGATGATTGGTTTGACTAGAAATTTTAATTTAATGTATTGAAGGCTACTACTACTGCTGCACATAGACAAATGGGATCAAATTCAGAGAATATAAAATAAAATAGAAATATAACGATCGAAAAAAAAAAAAAAAAAAAAAAAAAAAAAAAAAAAAAAAAAAAAAAAAAAAAAAAAAAAAAAAAAAAAAAAAAAAAAAAAAAAAAAAAAAAAAGAACCAGCCACTAATTTTGCATTTTACTTAAAAATGAAAGTTATGTTATTATTTTAGATTAGAATATTTACATGATCATTTATATTTACTTATCCGTATATGTAAAAGTGTGTTGTACTATTATTATATGTATATATATCGTATTATTGAAAAGAAAAAGAAAAAAAGGAAAAATACGTTCAAATTCAACGTACAATCATTTGTGCATTAGAACAATACTTTTTAATAATTCTCTTGGATTACCATTTCCACTAATAAAATATTTTTCATCTACAAGTTGTTGAATTGATTTATTTTCAACTTCTTTCTTTAGCAGAATATCAGCTTTTAAATAAAATTCCAATAATTTTTTAATTTCATCCTTGTTTAATTTTGGAACTTCAAATTCTTGAACGTTACCCATTTTTAAAAGTTCTACAAATCTTGGTTCGTAATGATATTTACTAATATATGGATCTTCATTCATTTTGCCTAAGATTACTGGTAAAGTTCTATTAGTCTTATCAACGCCTGAAATAGCAAATACTACGGCACTTTTTTCATTATTTAAAGAGATTTGACCGCTTGCAAGGTCCATAATAGTTTTACCCATTTGTAGATCTAATAAATGAATATTTTTGTTACTTGTATTTCTATATGCTGATAATGGAGTAGAAATGATACGAGAGAAATTATCAACTGTGAAATAAACTGGAACTTTTTTTTGTTTATATAGTTCAGTAATTATTGCTTGAAATTGTTCACCACGAATGTTAGCGTTGGTAGAAGCAGAAATTAAATCATATAAACTATGATTATCCTTGGTGAACGATATACTTTGCGTACCTTTTAAAGTTGTTCTTACAAATTTATAATTATTTGCTAATTTAATTGAAGTTAATAATTTTTTATCATTGGCTTTTAAAATCTTTCGTATGAGCTTTTTAAGGTACATTGGTTGAACATAAGTTTTTAATTTTTCATCATAGAAGAAATCGTTTCTACCGTTTAAAAATAATTCCGGATAAGAGACATTAACCACGATGTTTTTTAAATCAATGGCAGAAGCATGAATTTGAGCCATGAGACTTGATTTACCGACACCAGGTTCACCAGTCAGAATGTATCTTCTTGATTTTGAAGTCTTTAATAAGTTTAATATTTTTTCTGTAGAATCTTTTCTAATTAAAGAAATTGGTTGAAAAAACAATTCGTTAAATTGGCCTTTCTTAAAAGAACCTAAATGATGTAGAGATTTCAATTGTCTTTCTGAAAATACAGAAACATTGTCTACACTTGTTGCAACGTCGACTGGGTTGTAAGTTGGGAGTGGAAATGAAGGAGCATTAGCATTCAATTTTGCGGTGTGAACTGTATTTGACCAATTTTTATACAAGGTAGTTGAAGATATTCTTTTGGGAGCTGGTTTACCACTCGATGTAGCTTTCTTAGAAAATCCTTGTGCGGCACCTTTACCTGTAGCTGAGGCATTCCTCAAGGCGGTCATATAAATATGTCTAACTTGCAGTTTCCACATCCTAAAAATCACACACTTTCTTTAGTCTCCTTTTGCAATGGTATCTAGAGCAAACCTCGTGTTTTATCCAATTAATTCACTTTATAAATCTATAAAAAATTGACAGTTTACAAAAAATCCTTGAACGTTTTTCTGCTTTTCCGTTTTTTTGTTTTTTTTCACGGAAAAGAAAAAAACAAAAAAAAAAAAAAAAAAAAAAAAAATATATATAATTTTTAGGGTTGTGTTTTTAAAATAGGGCTGTCATACAAGTGTGTTAGGGCTGGTGCAAACCCTGAAGAATTAAATATTTACGTGGCAAAGGTTTATTGAATGACAACGTTACAGAGTGATGATGGGTGGTGGTGGTGGCGACGGCAAAGACTCAGGCAGTCACAGCTTCATGCTTTTGCAGCTTATCTTTCCAGGTTGTGCTGTCGACGTAGTCAACATAGTTCGCGAACACGTTGTCCACTGCTTCTTCCTTCAAAATCATTGGGTATATGTGATCATTTTTGAACTTAATTATTTCGTCTTTGAATTGGCTGGAGTCTATTGATTTGTATCCAAGCCTTAGAAGCTTCTTGTTGTATGCATCAAACATGGGTTGTTCCAAAAATAGACCCCCAGATGGTGCTAGCGGAATAAAAAACTTTTCTTGGCACTTTAAGATATCAGACAGCAACCTCGCTGGCAAATCGTATCTAGTTAGAAATAATGCTAAGGATATCATCTTACGGATTTGATGCATCATAAACGATTGGCCATGAAGTTTAATGGATATCCATTCTTGGGGACTTCCATTTATTTTAAAAGGTTCCGAGACTTTTATTTCTTTGATGTATCTTTTAGACTCGGGGTCATCATACGACGATTGATTTAATGAAAAATTATGAAAATTGTGTGTTCCTACGTATTGTTCCATAATACCCTTGAATTTGGACAATTTTTGTTCAGAAATATTAATTTTTTTATAATATGAATGCTTTATATATAAATATTTTTTTAATTCCAAATCTTTCTCTTCAAATTTTTTTGGTATTTCAACATATGAGCTAATCTTTGAAAGCTGCTGTTCGGTAAATTTGACTTTAATTTCATCATTAAATTCTTGCATTAACGAATTGTATTCGCTAGAGTTGTTATCAAACGAGTTCATCAACGTGTATGAAGGTAAACAATACTCATACCACCGAGAACTGCAAATATTTCTACAATGGAAGGATTTGTTCACACGTTGGATGTTCCAAACTCTTACGTCAGCAGGTAAAGCCATATTGATTTTGTTCATGATATCCGGATCTTCTACAATCATCTTGACAGAAATCAGATTACTTGCGGCATGAACGCCTTTATCTGTTCTTGCGGCTCTTTGAAAACCATTCTTGTTAAAACCAATAGAATTTGATTTGGAGATTGCACCGACCTTTGCAAAAGCTTTAAAAAGCTCATTTTCAATCGTAGGATGTGGATCATTATATTGCATTCCATGATAATTCTTCCCACTGTAGCCTATCATTACAGCAACCCGGTGTTTGGGCAAACGAGGCTCCTTCGTTCCTTGACCATTAGTAGCTATTCTAAATTCAATTCCATTCGTTAGTATTAGTTACTACTGTAAAAGTATCCAACTATTAACTGAAAAATACACACTCACATACGTTCGCTATTTGTTGTCTCCCTGGAACAATGCAGCTTTCTGACACCAAACCCCCGTTTGGCAACAATTCGTAAGCCAAAACCCACTTCCAAACTTCTCAGCATTCGTCTAACTCCTTGTACTTTGTTCTTGTCCTTCAACTGAAATGTGCTTCTCAATACAATTTTTTTATTTTTCATCATTGAAAATTTATTTTTTCCCACTGCAATAAAATTAAAATATAAAGAAACAGTGTTAAAATAAAGTACACAAACAAGAAAAGATATAATAATAATGTTTGGAGTCTCACTGCCGTTGCTAAGACAGGTGGGTTCTTTTTCTTTGAAATTTCCTCGTTATTATGTTCGCGGTCGTGTCAATAGTAAACCCAAGTCAAGATTTGCATTATCTAAAACTGTAGTAAATACAAATTATACTTTGAAAAAAAAGGTGAAACCAAATGCTAAGGATAAGTCTCAAGAAAATTTGAATTCTAAAAAAAAACCAGATGTTCAGAATGGAATTAAGAAAAAAATTAACGCCAAAAATGACAAAAAACAAACCAGTTTTCATTTTGGTGAATATGGCGGTTTAAAATCTAATGTTGGTATTAATAATGAATTGACTAGCAAATTAATATCAAATATTACCAGTTTTGAAAATTTAAAACTTTTTCCAATGGTAAGAGAAGCTACAAATGAAATAATCAGGGAGGAAAGTTTGTTACATTTTGAAGACAAGAATCTAAAGGATGTGAAACCATCTCCGATTCAAACTTTGGTCATTAAGAGACTTTCTAAGAATTTGATGGACTCAAAATTACAAATTAATGCTATTGCTGCAGATACAGGTTCTGGTAAGACTATGGCATATCTGATTCCATTGCTTGATTATTTGGCTAGACAACAAGTAGAAACACCGGAATTATGGGAATCTATAAAGAATAAAGCCATCATTAGATCAGTGATACTAGTTCCAACGCATGAATTAGTTGAACAGGTACATAATACGGTAGTGAAAAGTGAAAAGACTTTGGGATTACATACATTCAAATGGGATATTAATACAAAGTATGCGGATTTATTAGAGAACATAAAGAATCGAATCGATATTTTGGTCACCACACCTTCCAAATTATTGACTTTATATAATATTAAAATGATTAGTAGACCCGAAAGATTATTATCACATGTAAATTTTCTTGTTGTTGATGAAGCAGATACATTGATGGACCCATCTTGGATAAGTGAAACGCAAAGAGTCATTAGACAATTTTCAAATTTAAATCATTTGTTATTTTGTTCTGCCACTATACCAAATGAATTTAACAAAACTTTACAAACGTTATTTCCAAGTTGTGAAGCTATTACAACACCAAGATTGCATAAGTTGCCAAAAAGTGTGGAGTTTAAAATTATTGACGCATGTTTGAATCCTTTTAAAGGGTCTAAATTAAAGGCTTTAGCTCAAACATTATACGCCATTAAGAAAGATGCTTCTGAATCTAATTATGAAAAAAGATGTATAGTATTTGTCAATGAAAAAAATGATGTGGCAGATATAGTTGAAACTTTGAAAAATAAATACCAACAAGATGTAGTTGGATTAACTGGTAATGATACCGTTGAAAAACGTTTAAGTATCGTAAAAGATTTTACATCGGTTCCTAAAAAATTAGGTTCAATAAATACCCCAAACGAAAAGATAACAAAAGACAAGATGATTAAGATTCCTGGTTCCAATATCATGGTTGGATCCGAAGCAAGTATAAAAGAGGTGAGTTCAAAGAGCAACGCCAAAGTATTGCGTGTTCTTGTTTGTACAGATCTCTTGGCCAGAGGATTGAATTTCCAAGGTCTACGTAATGTTATTCTGTATGACGTTCCAAAAACATCCATTGATTTGGTCCACAGAGTTGGAAGAACCGGAAGAATGAGACAAGGTGGCAGAATCTTCATGATAGTCGACAAACGCACCAAGTCCTGGGCCAAAGCAGTTCCAAAGATCATAAAGAAAAACCTGACTTTGACTTGAAGTTTAAATCGTCTTCAACACGTATTTATAATATTTTAAATAAAATATTCGTAATAATAAATTGTAAATATTTTCACTATTTATTGGTTTTGCTTTGCTCTGAAAAAAAAATTGAGTACACGAAACAAAGAATCGGCATACTGTAGAAAAAGTATTGCTGGAAAGAACAGTATAAATAAACAGTTTTAAAAGAGAAATTTTGCTGTTTTGCAAATGATTAGATGTGGAATTTTACTTTGTGTCAGTATCACATAAAGAGTGGAAATTAAATATGGTTATTTCAGGAGGAAACAACCTAAAAATTGCATTTATTCATCCCGATTTGGGTATCGGCGGTGCAGAAAGATTAGTAGTGGATGCCGCTTTGGGTTTACAACAAGAGGGTCATACGATCAAGATGTTTACGTCTCATTGTGATATGAACCATTGTTTTGAAGAAGTAAAAGATGGGACCCTGAAAGTGGAGGTCTTTGGAGATGAATTGCCTACGAATATTAAGAATAAATTATTTATTGTCTTTGCAAATCTAAGGCAATTATATTTAACTTTGAAACTCATTACCACTAAACAAGCAGACGAATATGATGTATTTATAATTGATCAGTTGTCTAGTTGTATTCCATTGTTACAATTGATGGCCAGAGGTAAGGTTCTCTTTTATTGTCATTTTCCAGATCAATTATTGGTGCAAAGAACAAGTTTTCTAAAAAAATTATATAGAATTCCATTTGATTTATTGGAACAGTTTACTATGCTGTCAGCGGATAAAATTGTAGTCAATTCAAATTTTACAAAATCAATTTTTAAAAAAACTTTTAAATTCATTAAAGATGAACCTAACGTTATATATCCATGTGTTGATTTATCCTTTACTTCAATTGAGGACAGGGATAAAAGACTTATGAAATGTTTATTGAATCCAAATGATAAATACTATTTAAGTATTAATAGATACGAAAAGAAGAAAAATATATTATTAGCTTTACAAGGATTTGCTTACTCACAAACCTCATCAAATAAACATTGTAAATTAATTATTTGTGGTGGTTACGATGAGAGAGTAAATGAAAACGTTGAATATTTAAAAGAATTACAAAATGAAACTGAAAAATTAAAATTACCATTTACAACAATTTCATATTCTAAATTTGATACCATCGAAGATTTTAATTCGATCGATGCAAGAGAAAGTAAAGTTATCTTCTTAACTTCAATTTCAACTTCTTTAAAAGAATTATTATTATCGAAAATGGAAATGCTTTTATATACACCAGCTTTTGAACACTTTGGTATCGTGCCATTAGAAGCCATGAAGCATGGGAAACCAGTATTAGCTGTTGATAATGGTGGTCCATTAGAAACTGTTGTATCTTATATTCCAAACAGTAATGAAAAGACAACTACAGGTTTCCTCAGAAAACAATCTTCATTAGTTTGGGCAAAAACAATTGATGAATTTGTTAGCTGTAATGAAAAAATTGATTTTAAAACAAATGGTGAAACAAGAGTTGAAAAATTTTACTCTCGTGACGTGATGACATTTTATTTTGAAGAAAATATTGACAAAATTATTTGGTCAAAGAAATTAACACAATATTGGGTTTATTATTTGTTAGCGACGTTGAGATTAATTATTCACATGTTGGTTACATTTTTTTTTCCAGGACAATCTTTACCATTTTTATTTTTGGCTTTACTTTCAATTTCATTGTTCAAAGATAAAATTGGATTATTTTATTGGTTATTTGTTTATTTTTTGAATAGCGACTTTTTCACTCATATTTTTGGAGAAGTATAATTGAAAATAATATAAAAAATAGGTTTAAATAAATTCTTACACAAAAATTTACATATATATATATTTACTATGAGCAAAATATATTAATTGACTCTACCTCCTCCATAATTATTATTCATTGGGTTACCAATTCCAATATTAACTCTTCCACCTACAGGACTTCCAGCCTGTTGATTTGATGATAAGTTATTTCTATCACCATTGTTGGGTGACATATTGAAATTCATATTAGTTGAATTCATCATTTCAGGTGATTGTACTAAAGAATTTGTGCCGTTATTATTATTATTATTGTTATTGTTGTTGATTGGTGTGTTTGGATTTGAATTTTGCATTAATTTTGAAGCATTTGCTAAATGGAATGCAGCAGCCTCAAATTTTTGTTGTTGAATTTGTTGTTGTCTTAATTTTTGTTGTTGTAATTGAATTTCTTGAGGTGTTAACCCTTTTTCTTGTGATTGATTTCCTGGTGAATTTTGTCCAACAATTGGATTATTTGATAAATTGCCATTTTTTGTGAAGTTTCCTTGAGATAAATTTTGAATTTGAGCTTGAGCTTGAGCTTGAGCTTGAGCTTGAGCTTGAGCCTGTGCTTGAACTTGAGCTTGAGCCTGAGCTTGTTGTTGTTGTTGCTGTTTCGACAACATTTGTGCTTGTAACATTCTATGTTGTTGTAATTTTTGCAATTGTTGTGGAGTTAAATTTGGTGGAATATTAATTTGATTCATTGGTTGTGGAGCACGGATTCTAAATTTATAATCTGTCGTTTTGTCAAGATCTAAACAACCTACTCTTGAATGAATGGCACCATAACCTGGGGATGTATAACCTTGTTTAATTGAAAATGCAGAAGCAAACATTTCTCTCATTCTAAAATATTTTGTTCTTAATCTTGTTGATGTTAAAATGTTTGATTCTAAAGGTAATGGGAACGATCTTGAAACACCGTTAAGTACTTGAGTAGTTTCTTCTTCTGGTGTTAAATTTGTAATATCTCCGTTAAAATTATTAATATTGTTAGATGAGTTATTTGTACTATTACTTTTGGAATCATTTGATTTATTTTTCAAACCTGATCTACTATTTGAATTTGATTTATCCTTTAATTTATTTTGTCTTTGTGCTTGTCTTTGCTTCTGTTGTAATAATTTTTTTTGTTCTCTTTGTTCTTTTAAATGTTTTTTCTGTAATTTTTGTAATTCTTGTTGTTTAGCTCTTTTTTCAGCAGCAGCACCAATTTTAGTTTGATGAGTCTTGTGATATTCTGCTAATAATTCATCAAATAATCTAGTTCTTCCTTGAACACTTCTCTTTGCACCCATAGAATGAGATTTACAAGTTAATGATCTTGCACAATAGCCACCTTCTGGTAATTCTACACCACATTGTTTATCAAAGTCAATAGAATCTTTATCAGTTGGATTTCTTTGTTTCACTTTCCTATCTATTTTTTTTTTTTTTGAGTCTTCATTACTTGTAGAATTTTTATCATTTTTATCCTGATTATTATTTAATTTTTCATCGTCATCATCATCGTCATCATCGTCATCATCATCGTCGTCGTCGTCGTCGTCATCGTCATCGTCGTCGTCATCTTCGTCGTTGTCATCGTCATCATCGTCATCATCATCGTCATCATCATCGTTATTACCATTCATATCAGCATCAAGACTATTTCCATCTTCAATTTTTATCTTTAATTTTTTCTTGTCTTTAGGACCTATTTTTTTTTGAGAAGGTCGTTTTTTATCATTTTTAACTGAAGATTTCTTAAAATCATTAATTTCTTTATCATCGTCATCGTCATCGTCACTACTTTCAGTGTTACTACTGTCATCATTGATATTATTATTATTATTATTGTTATCATCACTACTATCATCTTCGTTGTCGTCAGCATCACCATTAATTTTACTATTAATGGTTCCATTATCACAATTTTCATTACCATTATTTGCAGAGTTATTATTTTTAATTTTCCCTTTCATTTTTTTATTATTATTATTTGTACTGTTTGTATTAGTAGTGGTAGCAACTGATAGGATTGGGCAATGATTATTTAAATGATTAATTATTTTATCAATTGCAATAGGTTTCCCACATTTTTTACAAATTCTATAATCAAGTAAATTTAAATCTGTTAAAAATTTTGAATTGGAATTAAAATATTGTTTAATTGTTTTTGAATTAAATTTTAAATTTGTTTCTTGTTTAAATTTGGATCTTTTATTTATAATGTTTGTAAAATCATTCCAATTGGATGTAAAGTTTTGAGATTGTAAAGTTCCGTTCAGTCCTTTTATAGCGGTCATAATTTATTAAAATAAAATAAATAATTAAAGCTCTAAAATATTAATATTAATATATCTTTTTCTTTCTTCTTCAAAATTTGGTTTGTTTAAATATATATATATATATATATTTTTTTTTCAATTATTTATTTATTTATTTATTTATTTGCTATTTTTTCATTTTCAAAGTTTTTGAATACTGAAAAAAATAAATAAAAATTACAAAAAAAAATAATGAAATACAAAAAATACAAAAAAAGAACAATTAAGAAATAAATAAATGAATAAAAATTCTATAAATGTTGATTATCGTTTCTTTTCTTGTATTCGTTTACTACGTATTCCAGTAATTGGAAAGCGACAGCAGTGTTTCCTGGAAGATAAATATTAGTTTTAAATGGGATGAAAAATCCAGTTTCGTATTTATCTAATGCCTCCATTATATCTTTTGTATCAAACCATTGAGCATCTGCAAGTTCAGTGTCGTGATTCAAGTTTAATTGTTCATTTTCTCCGTTAAAATCAATGATAGCAACACAACCAATCATTAAATTAGCTGGATATGGCCATGGTTGACTAACGATTAATTTAATGTCTTTAATCTTTGAAATGACACCTGTTTCTTCCCAAATTTCTCTTACACATGCGTTTTCAATGGTTTCACCAGGTTCCATAAATCCTGCAACGTTAGAATATAAGATATGATCGTTATCAACTTTTCTCTTAGTTCTTACTAGACAAATTTTATTAAAAGATGAATTTGTCATGGTGACGATAGCAACTGGATCAGTTCTTGGAAAACATGCATTATTAATTTTTAAATCTCTTAAAGAACAATTAATGGAGTTATCAGGATTATTACATTTTAATTTTGTACCGCAATCTATTGGAAATACGGGGAAAGAACAATTTGGGCAGTAGTTATATTTGGTTAACCAATCTATATACATTTTTGCATGTGAATATAAAGTAGCCATTGTATTAGATAATTTAAAGGCACCTTGAAAATTTAATTTTGATAAAGATTTATCATTAATATCGATTGGTATTTCTTGTTTTTTTTTTATAAAAAAATTGAAATTAAAATTGATACCATAATATGGAATACCTTTATAATTTATTATTTTATTATTATTATTATCATCGTTAATAATTTTTGAAAAATTTTCTCTTTTATATGAAAAAGCTTGGCAATTATTTTCATCTTCATTATTATATAAACCTAAGAAAGTTAAAGAGATACCTGAGTTAATTGAACTAGATTCTGAAGTGTTTAAAATTTTGGAATAATTTGTAATTAATTTTTGAAATTGATTGGAGGAATCACAAAGTTTAATTGTGAATAAATCATTTGATTCTTTAAGTTTGAAGGCTTCACCGTCAACAAAAGGAATGAACCTAGTATTTTTAAAAGACAGAGATGCGATATTGAAGGCAAGATCGTCTCTCAAGAATGAGACTCTATTAATCGAATTGTCTCCAAAAAAAGTAGTCATGTTTGCCGTTTGCGTTTGCAATTAACCGATTTGAATGGTGTGTTTGATTGATTGATTGATTGATTGATT